>JAOYMZ010092532.1:0-10479 GCA_025802335.1 Pinguicula primuliflora | reverse complement strand
TCTTACATTCTTAGGAAGATTATTTTTTCTTTTTCTCAAAAAGTATAAATCTATTGTCATACTCTTTCCTTATGTAAAGACTAAACTAAGACCTGGTAGGTGGTATATATAAGGAGAAACAAGTAAGGAAATGGCTGGGTTCCTTAACTGTGGAGTAGGGCAGTTGCCCTTCAAATATTTGGGCTTGCATGTTGGTGCACTAGCAAACAGGGTCAGCACATGAAAACCCCTAATTGATAAATTCAAAAGCACTTGTGATAGTTGGGTTAATAGGAATCTGTCTATTGCTGATCGGGTGGTGTTGATCAACTCTGTACTTTCCTCATTGCCCCAGTATTACTTTTCTATGTTCATAGTCCCTAACCAAGTCCTATAACAGCTCAAATCAATCAGCAGATCCTTCTTTTGGGGAGGGAGAAACAGTAAGAAAAGAGTGCATTAGGTCTCATGGGATTGGGATATCATAAGTCAACCAAAAAAGGATGGGGGTGAGGTATTAGAAAGTTAAAAGATGTGAATATGTCGTTGTTCGGCAAGTGGACAGGGTTATTATTGGAGGACAACAACAACAATGAGGTGTGGATGAAGCTAATAAACTCCAAGTACAGGCATGAGGTTGAGATGATTATAGGTGACTGTAGAATCTTAGCAGCAGGAGTTAGTGAAAGGGGAGAAGAAACGAAAGTTTGAGGCAGAAGGTCAAAACAAACTAGATGGTCGCAAAGTGTACAAAAACAGCAAGTGAGGGCTGGTGTAAGGAAATGATGAAGCTTAAAGTAGGTAATAGCAAGCAGGTTCGGTTTTGGGAGGATGCTTGGGTAATAGGGTCACCTCTGAAACATAATTTCCATAGACTGTGGAGACTAGATGTCACTGAGGGCAAATGTGTTGCTTATTATGGGAAATGGGTAGACGAGAGGTGGGTGTGGGGATGAAAATGGAGGAGAAGATTATTTGAGTGGGAAGAAGAGGATCTTTATGAACTTACATCTATTCTATAATTTGTTGTACTGCAGGAACATACTCTGGATGAGTGGCGTTGTGTTGAAACACCTTTAGGAAAATATGAGTCGAAGAGAGCCCTCCAAATCATGCAAGACCTACAAGCTATGACAATGGAAGAGGAGGTTGCTGAGAAACTAAAGGCTGTTTGGTGGGAACTCGTCCCCAAGAAGGTCTCCATATTCTGCTGGCGAGCAATGAAGGGAAGATTACCTACCAGGATTAACCTGAAAAGAAGAACCATTATTCACCATGATCAAGAAGCAGAGTGTATCCTGTGTGGTGCACCTCCAGAAACTGAGGAGCACATACTAAAGTTATGCAGCTTGAACAAAGAATTATGGCTTCTCTTGATGGATTGGCTTCAGGTAAGCAACGCTAAACCACTGAATCTTGACACATATATGATGATGAAACTTGTGTGAGTTGATAGTGATAATTGGAAGATGTTTTGGATGATTTTTGGATGGACATTGTGGTGAGCAAGAAATGCAAAACACTTCAGTAACTCAATGCTGCCACCATGAGATTTGTTGAAGAGAATACTGGTTCACACATGGCAGTGGGTTAAATCGAAGCAAAAAAATTTCTGCTATGGAATTGGTGAATGGATCAGGAATCCTTTGAACTACTTACAAGGACGATGAAATTTTCTTTTGGTCTGTATCAATAGATAAGATGAACGACGGGCATGCAAATTTTTGCACAGAAACTTTTTTGTGTTCTTGGAAGTAATACAAATTTGAATTTTACAAAAAATATATATATTATATATATATATGTGGAGAAACAACATAAATTCATATTGGAAAACCTCCTACACTACGAAACTAGTTGCCGGTAGTTAGGGCCTTTTTAGTGGTTTTTCGGTAACTTAGTGCAAGGGTGAAATGGTGAGCATGAAGGAACATCATAGGCCAAAGCCCAAGCATAGGAAAAGTATAAATATCGAGAGTATTTTGGAGGCACAAATTCAGAATTAAATGACTTAAATCCGGGGACTAAAACACATCATACTTCCACCGCACTGTTAAAATTAAAAGACACAAATCCTATAACACAACACTGAAAAATGAAGATGGAAGCAGAATTGAACAAAAAGATCTTCCCAGTAAATTCATACATTTCCTTCAAAACCAGCTCTCTGCCACACCAACAACAGATCATACAGACATGCTAGGTTTGATCCCGAGCCTAGTAACATCTTATATGAATGAATCTTTGATCAAATGGCCAGAACTAAAGGAAATTCAGAACACTGTATTCTTAATGGATAGATATAGTGCCCCCGGATCCGATGGTTTTACAGGCCGCTTTTATACATCCTGTTGGGACATCATTGGCACTAATGTAACACAAATGTCTTAGCCTTCTTTGAGGGTAACTCCTTCCCCAAACTCAATCAAGCACACTCATATGTCTGATTCCAAAACTAAACAACCCATCCTCCTGTGATCATTTCAGGCCCATTAGCCCGTGTAAACTTTGGATAAAAGATCATGTCAAAAATTTTGTCAAACAAATTATCATCCATCCTGCCACACATCATCTATCTGCAACAAAGCGGTTTTGTAAAAGGTAGATCCATTTTAGACAACATTCTGTTAGCACAAAAAATGATGCACTTTCTACACAAAAAACAACAGGGTAATAACATAGCTATTAAATTAGACATAGCCAAGGCTTTTGATAGAATATCCTGGATATATCTAATGAAGGTTCTAAGGGCTTTTGGCTTCTCAGAAACCTTCATAGATATGATCTCGAGAACCATTTCTAGCCCTTAGTTCTCTGTGTTAATACAGGGACAAACCCCCAGATTTTTTAAATCCTCCAGGGTCCTTCGCCAAGGGGATCCACTCTCACCCCCTCTTTTCATCATCTCAGCTGAAGTCCTAAGTAGGAGCCTAAACCACCTAGTTCAGCAACATCCTTCTTTAGCCTACAGTTTCCCACCTACATGCCAGCATCTCTCCCTTCTCTCATATGCAGATAACCTAATCCTATTCACACAAAGCACTAAACAAGCACCAACGAAGATAATGCAAACACTAGTGAGATATGAGGAATGCTCACACCAAAAAATTAATGTGCAAAAAATGTGCTTTCATCATATCCACAAAAGCCACACGAAGAATGATCCAAATAGTTAAAAACATTATTGAAATGAGGAAGGGAAACCTTCCAATAACATATATGGGATGTCCACTTTACTGTGGAAGGAAAATAGAAGCTCTATTCACTGAATTACTGTAAAAAAATACAGAATAGGATGGAAGAGTGAAAATCCATGCTTCTAACTATGGGAGGAAGGATAATTTAGATAAAAACATGTTCTTAATAATATGCCAGTTTTTATGTTAATGTCATTAGCTCCAAGGAACACTACCATCAGGAGGATGGAAACAATGCTTTCAGACTTCTTATGGGGGTGGTCAGATGGGAAGAAAAAGACTCATTGGAAGAATTGGCAGACAATATGCCTTCCTACCTAAAAGGAGGATTAGGAATTCAAAGATTAAAGGATTAAATCACAGCATTCAGTGGGGAATTACGGTGGAATCTTCGCAATGGAAAGTTACTGTGGGCTAAATTTATGATAGGCAAATATTGTCAAGAAACAGTGATTGCCAGGGCACCCTGCAAACAAACAGGTTCACACATTTGGAAGAGATTAATCTCGGTACAACCTGTGATGAACTTTAACATCAGATGGAGAATTAATGAAGGAAACATCAGTTTCTGGTGGGACAAGTGGATGGCAGAAGGTATACTGGGCCATGTACTGACAGTCAGGTACACAAACATCACAATATCACAACTTTCGTTGAGAAGTAATTGAAATAGAAGGGCCCTGACATAACTACTTCCTAACCTACCAGAACTGGTAGACAAAATCTGCCTGATCACAAGAAATGAGGACACTCCAATCTAGGGGCCAAAACTGGCTGGTGGATTTTATGTAAGTTCAGCACGACAAATTTTCAGACATAGAGCTACACCAGCTTCAAGATTCAAACATTGTTGGTCCTCCATACTACCTCTCAAAATCAGTTTCCATTGTTGGAAAGTGGAACACAACATACTAGCAATAGACATCGACCTGAAAACAAAAGGAATACACCTACCATCAAGATGCTCCTGCTGGACTTCAACTCACAAAGAAGAATCCATAAGGCATCTCCTATTGGAGGGGGAGGTGGCTAGAGAGGTTTGGGATTTTTCTGAAATGATACTCGACATCCAAACCATGGATCATCATCTTGAATAAAGACAACAAAAATGGAGAAATATAGCTGGAGGAAAAGAGCTAAAAGTGGGGACACAAATGCTGTATAATCTGATCATCTGGATAATATGGAAGCACCGCTGCAAAGCTAGATTTGAAGATGCGTTGTTCAGAGCTTCAAATGTAATCGATGATACATTGAACCTCCTACATGATCTAACAAGTATTTTTCCTGTTTTGAAGCCAAGATCAGCTTCAGAGATTGCTAGACTTCACATTATGGGGGTAAGGCTGAATCCGAGGCCACAACGCAACAAACCAGCCAGATTCTGGTCCCCTCACATGGAAGCACACATAAAGGCCAACTGTACGCTACGCACTTGCCTTGCATATCCATGGGTACTGCAGGCAGAGGTCTTGTACTGCAAAATTCAACGGGTGAACTACTGGAGACCTTCTCCTTGAAACTATATAGTTTCTCAGGGATTACTGTAGAAGCAGATTTGTTGTGCAAAGGAGAGACAATTCTTGAAGGATACACACCCAGAGGGCTTCAGCTAGAAATATCCTCAGAGACATTGCTCAAAGCAATAACCAGATCAAAGACACGCTGGGAGGTGGAATGCCAGGAAATAGCATTATGTTCCAAAATCCAATAGCTTATAATTCCCCTTCCAAGTCTATGCAAGGCTGAAGCAAACGCTGTAGCAAAAGCATGTGCTCAAATGGGAGCAATTAATGGGAATTTGCACTTTCAAAACCCCAACTTGCCAGATGTGATAAACCAGCTCATCGAAAAAGATGCACAAAGGATTATAAGAACGAATACTTCAGCCTCAACCTAGCAGGATGAAGAAACATAAAAGTTGGAAAAGTAGAGACAAACTGGAAAAGGAAGCACAATAATGGCAACACAGGAAATGCAACACACAAAGCCACAACATGATCATAGGCTGCAGGGATCTAAAACGCAGTAGAAACTCAACGTTCAAACCACAAACATGTATTTTTATATATCTTTTGATTATATTGCAGGTGAGGCTACAAGTTAAAACTCTAGGACAATCTACGAGCCTTGCGGGCATTCATGTAATATTTGCATACCTCAAGTGTGAGGTCTTTAATCGTGTAAAACATTAAAATTTATTCAACACGTAACCCACGTAACGCCGAGGTTTAATTAAAAAATAAATAAATAGAGAGAGTAAGATATAATAGTAAGTGCTAAATAGACTAAGAAATCCACAAATGATCTAAAGTCAATACTATGATGACGTTTTCCTACAAAAAAGGAAACATAACAGTTTATAACATTTCACAATGTACCTTAGTAGCTTTGTCTTCCGCAAGTCCTGTTAAGGCGATCAAGGAATCGTGATCAAGGAAGATTGAGTCAAACATCTATAGTTGTTAAGTAGATATGTATGGAAAGATTGTGTAGATATATACTGTAGGAGAATTCACTACCATCTAGGACTCTATTACCTAGTCTATATAAGGTTATATACAAGTAATGAAGAGCAATGAAATATACCACAGTTTTCACGAAACTTTCGCTTCCTTCCTTCTTCTTCTTCTTTCATGGTATCAGAACCATTGTTTCTCATGCTGTAAAATCCAATTCAGTCCTGAATCAAGTGTGAGATTTAGAGATTCATTCTCTTGATACTCGTCTGAAGTGTAATCATTCGAGACTCCTGGCCCTTGAACGAACAGAAATTCTGGTGAATTTAGGTTCTTTGAAACTCAAATCAAAGTTTAATTGATTTGAGCCCGTATTCATAGCCAACAGCAACATCATCTGCAATATTGTTCAGATCAGCAATGTCTCAACTAAATTTCTCCTCTCTTTCACAAACAGTTTCTATGAAACTCAACACAACAAATTACCTTTCATGGATGTCACAAATTGTTCCCGTGCTATGAAGTTACGATCTTATGCCGATCGACGATGGTACTCTTGCCTGTCCAACTGCCACTCTTCCACTGACAGAAGAGGAAAAATAGAAGGATGCACCAGCCTCCGTCAATCATGAATTTATTGAATGGAGTTGCAAAGATCAATTCGTCTTGGCTTTAATCAATAGGTCATTATCTGCTGAAGTCCTTCCAGAGACTTATGGACCGATGAGTGCTCACGCTGTGTGGGGAAAATTGTCTCGCCGCTTCTCTCCCAGGAATGCGTCCAGGGTTCTGAACCTGAAGAGACGGCTTCAGAATCTCAAATAGGGACACCAGAATCGCACCACTTTTCTCAACTCTATGAAATTGCTGTGGGCTGAATTATCCACCGCTGGCCTAACCATCACCAATGATGAGTTGATCGATTACATTACTAGAGGGCTTTCCTCGGCATTTCAGATATTCATGCCGCATATATTATTTGCTCGGAGACTCGTCCCTCTCTCGATGGAAGATTTCGTGGGTGAGTTACTCACCTATGAAATACTTGTTGTTGTGCCAGTCGCTCAAGAACCAGATGCCGTCGCTCTCTAGTCCTTTAAGGATACAATAGCATTTGGCGAACCACACATGAATTCACCAGCACACCGCAGGTTCTACAGAGGAGGTCACGACCATTTTTCCAGTGGAGGACGCTATGGTGGCCACAATTCTAGGCGTGGAAGGTACAATTCTAGATGACTTCCCTCGAATCCGACAAGTTTCCATTGATATGCTGACCTTCCAGCCCAGGATCATACTCCCGGCGAACATCACTCTCACGAGCAAGATAGATCAGTCGACAAGATATGGAGAGCAGCGTGGGCCGTCGACTGGTGGGCTGAGATTCGGTGATTCTTCTGGGCTGAGGAAGGGCATGTTTAACAGCCCAAATCCATTTGACGAACAACCCACAAATCTTTCTTAGAATAGGTCTGGGCCTTTTGTTCCAACCTGAGCCCAATATGGGCAACCCACCAGCAACTCAAACATGATCAAACCTTATGCATGCCAGTTTTGTGGAAACATTAGTTACACGGCTCTGGACTGCTTTAATCGTATGGATTACACTTTTCAAGGGCGACATCTACCTGTCGAACTCATGGCAGCTCAGTCTAACACAACTCTCGATAATGGCATTTGGTTTACCGATTCAGGGGTAAATAGTCATATTACTAATGATTTGGTTAATCTTTCATTACAGGAACATTACTCCGGAGGAAATGAGGTCATTGTAGGTAATGGGGAAACTTTGTCAATTTGGCACACTCGTTCATTAACTTATCCCACTTCATTTGGTTCCCTCGTCCTCTCTAATGTGTTTCATTGTCCAAATGCTTTTGCTAAGTTACTTTCTATCCATTGTTTTTATTGGGATAACAACTGTTTCTTTATTTTAACTAAATATGGGTATCTTGTGAAGGACAACAAAACGAGAAAGATGCTCCTGCAAGGGCCTAGTGTAAATGAGTTGTATCTAGTGGGCCTGTCAACTACCTCGAATCTTAAATGTACTTTAACGGGTATGGTTGATGTGAATGCATCATTTAATAATTGCATGAAAGATTAGGTCACTCGGCTGCTCCAATAGTTAGTCACTTGGTTCAGCTTAATAAATTACTTGTCTCAGGTTCTAGTTGCTTAGATTTTTGTGAAGTGTGTCAATTAGGTAAGGGTAAACAATTGCCGTTTGTTTCCTCTGCATGTTGTTCTAGGTATCCGTTAAACTTAATTCATTCTAATGTATGGACGTTTTCTATTTCTTCCAACACTAGTTTACAATATTATGTCGTGTTTATTGATGATTTCTCACAATTTTTGTGGTTATATCCACTCATTCACAAATGTGACGCCTTCAAATGTTTTATTGACTTTAAAGCACTTGTGGAAAATCAATTTTCCCAAAAAATCAAATAATTTCAAAGTGATGATGGTGGTGAGTATGTGTCGAATATATTTAAGTTTTTTTGACTAAACATGGAATAATGCACAGGATATCCTGTCCACGCACATCACAATAAAATGGAGTGGCAGAACGTAAGCATCATCATCTGGTAGACATGAGTCTCTGTCTCTTATCTAGAGCACGCTTGCCTCGTACTTATTGGCCTGATGCTATGTTTACAGTTAATTATATCATTAATCGTCTGCCTACGCCTTTGCTTGGTTACAATAGCCCATTCTCTTTACTCTATGGTACCATCCATGATTATTCACAGTTTAGAGTTTTTGGTTGTGCATGTCATCCCTTGTTATGTCCCTATAACACGACAAAGTACATGTTTCGAAGCAAAAAGTGTGTGTTCCTAGGCTATAGTACTAAACACAAAGGGTAGGGGTGGGCAAATGGCCTTTTGGCCTCGGGATTGTCCTGAGGCCCGACAGGTCTGACGCCCCCCCCCCCCCCCCAAAAAAAAGGAATTCGGAATGGGTTCGGACCCTAAAATAGGTTCCAAACCTAGTTTGGGACGGGATCGGGCCTGTCCCATTTTAAACGGGACAGGTTCGAAGCCCAATCTAAAAAATATAAAATATTAAAAAAATTAGTTATAAAAACATCACTTGGTTGTTATAAAAACTTCACTTGGTTGTTTTTTGATCTTGCGTTTCATAGAATCGGTTTTTTAAATCTAAGGAATTTATTTTAATTTATGTCTTAATTGGTTGTTTGGAATCCAGAGAATTGATTTTACTTTATATCCTAATTGATTGTTCGAAATCGAGGGAATTGATTTTTTTGTGATGGAATTAAATCAATACATAGGTTTGTTTTCAAGTTGTGCAACAAAAGAATAAACATTATTTTTTTTAATTCGGGCCTTGGGCCATCCCGATGACTGTCCTGAGGACCGAAGTCCCGAACTTGTTCGGGACGAGATCGAGCCCAAAATTTTGGGCTCGAACAAAAATGGGGCAGGATCGGGATTCAGCGAATTCCGATCCCGAATCCCGAATGCCCACCCTTAACAAAGGGTATAAATGCTATGAATCATTCACTAAACGTGTTTATATATCCCACAATGTCATATTTGATGAGGGGAACTTCTTGGGCATTCCCGATTCGGCCACTGACACAGCCTCTGCCGGCACGTCTTCATCTGCATTGTTGCTGTCCTCAGGAATTCATACTTCACCTCCGCATGTGTCAACTTTATCATCGTCTTTTGTTTCAGACCCTATGTTAACCGTTATTTGCGCCGTAGCTGGTGGTATGTCCCTCGTATTACTTCAACCATTCTTACTTCAACCATTCTTCTCCAAGTATTAGAATGATCCCTCGTATCTTTTGCTGCTGCTGGGCGTAATTTCATGCAATACTTCTTCCTCATAAACTGAGCCCAAATAGAAGATTTTTGCCTCAAATTCCACGACATTTTTGCGCAAATGCCTCAACCCGAGGCCACTCTTCTGTACTAGCAGACAAATGCTCCGCCAATTTTTCCTACCACAATTCCATACCCCTTCCTTTTGTCCTCGTAGAAATTCAAAAACCTTGATTTAGTCCGCTTTATAGTCAACTTATCAGGCTGCATAACCATCGGCAAATATGTCCAAAGGCTTGACATGGTGTGTGTAAGCAGCACCAGTCTCTGACAAAAATGTGATAGTGATTATCTGATTCTGCTGGTAATCTTGAGTTTAGTTATGGTTAAAGATAATTATGTTGTAAGATAAGTTGTTGAAGGAAGTAAGGCAGTCCAACCGGTCTACCGGCACCGGTCCACCGTAGGACTGGTACCGGTTATTGCCTGGTACCCATTTTGGGTACCGGAACTGGACCGGTGCTGGGCCGGTACCAGTGCCATCTGGTACCGGGAGGTTTTATACCGGTATCGGTACGGCACCGGTACCGACAGTATGTGGTGTTTTTCACCACATTTTGGCCAAGCTTTGGCATTGCCAAATGCCAATGGCCAAATTTTGGCATTTTTGAGTTTGACAGTGTATCCCTGTAAGTAACCCTGTTATGATATCAAGATTATCAACGAACGAATCAACGAAAGTTACGATACGATATCAACGAACGAATCACACATTCAAACTAAAAGTTACGCCCTGTTACGATATCAACGAATGAATTAACAGCATCAATGCATCGTATGACCAATTCTAACAATGAATCACCGAAAGTTACATTATGAACCACAAGTTCAACAAGTCCACACCACAAGTTCAACAAGTTCACACCACAAGTTCAACAAGTCCACACCACAAGTTCAACAAGTCTACACCACAAGTTCAACAAGTCCACACCACAAGTTCAACAAGTCCACAGACCACACCACAAGTCCACTGTCCACAACCAT
>JAOYMZ010092531.1:0-10479 GCA_025802335.1 Pinguicula primuliflora | reverse complement strand
TCTCCTAGTGGTATAAAGAGATTGTAACTCCTATATTCTTTCATAGTGGAATTCTTCTATCCCTGCCCGTGGTTTTTTCCCCTGACTTGTTTAGGGGTTTTCCACGTAAATCTGTGTGTCCTATTTATCTTTAGTATTATTTCCTACAAATTATCAGTTGCAGTTTGGCTTTATCGGTCCTATTTTCACAACAAAAACCCCAAAAATCCAAAAGCCGAAAACTCCCTTGGAGTAACTTTTGGAAGGCTTAAGGAGGTAACAATTTTATAATTATTTAAAGATAATTTTGTCTATATACAAATCGATAATACCAAAATACCCAAAAAAAATTCCGTATTATATCCATTTTTTCACACTATTTTTTTCACTATTAGCACAGTAAAGACACCACTCCAAACACTTTATAACTTCTTTATAAAAGCACATTTTTTAAGTCTATTAAAAGCCAAAAACAACATGGTGATAGTAGGAGACTCAGTAATGGGTTGTTCTATTTATGGATTGGCAATCAAGGAATGATTGGACTCCCATGCTTTTACGGGTACTGCTTTGATAGAGTTCTTTTCCAATTATGGACAACCTGATGCGGCCAGCAAATCATTTTCAAATATATTGCAATAGAATCTTGTTGTATGGAATTCATTGCTATCTTGCTATTGTCAGAATGGCCAACCAGATGTCTCCATTAGATACTACGAGATGGTTTGTGTCCGGACTCTGTAACCATCACTATTGCTCTATCTGCAGTTTCCCAGATGGGCAGCCCTGCGACGATCAAGTGGAGAACTCATTGTTGGATATGTATACGAAGTGTGGAGGATTTACATATGCACAGAGGATATTATCCAACATGTCGACTAGAGATCTCATTGCTGGCTATGGATATGTACCATGAGATGAGAAATTCAGGAACATCACCTGATGATATAACTTTCCTGTCTAACCACTCTGGTTTCGTCGATGAAGGCCAGAATCTGTTCCATTCCATGAAAGAACACAGAGCTGAGCCAAAAATAGAGCATTACGTAAGCATCGTTGATCTATTGGGTCGCTCTGGGCATCATGGTTGAGGCGTATGACTTTATAAATGGCATGGTTACTGCACCTGATCACAGAGTTGGTTGCCCAACATTTAGTTGAAATAGATCCATCGAGGAAGAGCAACTACATTCAGTTCAGCTACTGAACTTATATGTTGATGCAGGACTAAAGTAAAAGGGTGCAAATCTGAGGGTATTGATGAGACAGAAGGGGATGATGAAACTCCCAGGCTGCAGCTGGATTGAGGTGAAAATCAAAGTTGATGTTTTCTTCTCTGGAGACACGTCATCTCCCCATGACAATGGAGATTTATGAAACACTTCAAAGTTTCAAAAATAACATGAGGATAGAAGAGTGTGACCTTGAAGCTATTCAGACACGTGTGGCCGCTGATGACTCGATGGTCGGGACTCGGGAGATTGTTTATGCTACGGGATCACCATTGCTTCAAATCGAACAAAGTAGAAACCTGTTCTCCTGATTGCAAGATGTTGTTTGTAAATTGTAATGCATGCTGGATATTTATTTCTTGTACTCATATATGTAAATGTAAGTACATATATGAGTTTATCCTTACGTATAGATGGATGGATGGATATACCAGGCTCAAGGCCCCCAAACGCAGCTTAGACCTAAACCAAAACAGAGAGTAAGAACAAAGAACACAGGAACAGAGGGGAAATACACATAGAAGTAGTACCAGATTATGTATCAGAGATCATGGCTGCTTGCCTTGTAACTTCTTTCTCTAATGTATCAATTTTTTACTGGAGTTCATGTGTTACCTTGTTGGACTGATCAGCTCCTGCAATTCGCGGCTCGAGCTTTACCTTCAGCTGCTCAACAATCATTTTCTGCATCTCAACATCTCGATTTTCTATTTCTGCTTTGAGCTTAGTTACATTCTCCTCCAAGTCTTGAGCTCGCATTTTCTCTAGCTTAATGTTGGCTTCCATTCTGTATCTCAACATCGCAATTTGTTCTTGGAGCTTCATTGATCTTCCATTCTCCTCTTGGAGTCCATGCTCATATGACCGGATCCTATTTTTGGCTGACACTAGCTCGACTTCCAGACTATCAATTTTTATCATGAGAGCTTCATTCTCTTGCCGGTCACTCTTCAATTTTGCAAATTCTTCATCAGCACGCTGACATTTTTCTTCAGAAGCCTTCAGTTCCTTTGCATAATTGGAGATTTGTTTCAGCAGTACTTCATATTTTTCTTCTATGGCAGGGTCACCAGCAAAAACTCCTCCCACGCCTAAAATCTTAGCAATCTCAGGCTGTCCCATTTTCTCAGAAGGGAGATGACATGAAAGATCATCAGGAGACGAGTTACATAACTCTGAATCAAAATCAGATGACAATGCTGAAGATTCAGTGTCTTCATTTGGAGCTATATCACAAGTTCCACCTCCAAAACTTGGAGATAAATCAGAACACACTGACTCCTCTTCAAAATTGGGCATCTTGAGTTTAGTCGCAGGAGTTAGAAATGCCATGTGCAGTTCCGGGTCAGACCCAGTTATCTCACCTTTTTCCATTTCATTGTTCAACTGGTTGTAGCCAGTCACAGTTGCTGTTAACTTCTGGTAGAAATCAGCCAACTTGTGGTGCCTGCTGGATAATTCTTTGATATGAGCAATTAACTCTGCCTGTTTTGGATGATTTTGCTCAACGTTCTCTACTCGGAACTCCCCATCATGTCCAATTAATAGAAGTATTTCTTTGAGACTCTGGTCAATGCCTGCAACAACGAAAATATAAATAACCTTTTAATGCCAAATATGCATTGCAAAGTCCCATTTGGATATCTAACAGAACTCGTGATGACAAGCTCCAAAAAATCACAGACAGCTCTCTCACATGTTAATTTACTATTCGGCATATGCTTACCCTTGATATTTTCTGTCAGCCATTCCGAACATATCTGACTATTTCCCCTTCGTGAATCCAGCTTCGTCACTTCAGTCTCCATATATCAGTTGACAATAAGGAGGATGCCTGAAAATTTTGGATGTATTTTCAATTCAAATAAAAGAGTGGGAGAAAGCTAACTCCAACCATCAAAACTAGCCAAATAAATTGCTAACTCGGTAGCTTTGAAACAGAGAACTCAATTTAAGCATACAGGATACTGTCCATCTTAAGAAAATAGTAGAAACCACGGTTTAACTTTAGTAACCGGAACAACACAATCCTGGCATTACCTCATCAACTCACAACACAAAATTCATATTCCGAAAGATTCATCCAAGAGTCCATGTACAATAATTGACAGTTACTTTTACAGGATGCAAAAAAAAAGCGTGGGTGAAAGCTAACTCCAACCATCAGAACTAGCCAAATAAATTGCTTACTCGGTATTGTAAAAGAGTTGTGCATCTTAAGAAAATCGAAGACAGAGTGAGCGAGAAGAATGAAGGAATTTTGTTCCATGCTTGCCCCGCCCGAGTTCAAATTGACGAATTACAGAGTGAAGAATGAAGGAATTCTGGCTAACCTTCGTTCTAGAATCGAAGACAGAGTGAGCGAGAGGATGGAAATTGGAATCGAAGCCAGCGACCAGCCCTAAAGAATTCCGTGACTCCGTCTCCACTGTCCGCTCCGCCAGCCTGAGGTGAGACTTGAGAGTGAGAGCTGACTTTAGATGGTGTTTGACAGTAACTCGGCAAACTTGGAGTTGGGTTGATCAGGGAAATTGCCTCTAGTAATGCTAGTGTGGTTTTGCTTATGTCAATGCTGATAGATAAGTCAAACTAGAGGTGAACAAAGAGGGTCACAAGGTCAGCAATTTTACCATGCCGAAGCCTGAATAAATAATCTTAAATTCCGAAAATATAAATAATATCCTAACTGGTTGGAGTGGGTTGATTGGGGAATTTTGGGGTTTAATTTTTTGGACCGGGTCAGCCAGTTGAAATTCATTTTTGTCATGCCTTAAATCTTGGCCGTCGGATTTAAATTCGACGGCTAAGATTAATTTTCGATACATAAGATTTTATATTCGGTATATAGGATTCGGCATGAGAAAATTTTTGGTCACAAAGTAGTCGATTGTGTTTGATCTCGTGCA
The DNA here is from genome assembly GCA_025802335.1 of Pinguicula primuliflora. Classification (NCBI taxonomy): domain Eukaryota; kingdom Viridiplantae; phylum Streptophyta; class Magnoliopsida; order Lamiales; family Lentibulariaceae; genus Pinguicula; species Pinguicula primuliflora. The sequence continues at coordinate 6,362 of JAOYMZ010092531.1, read as the reverse complement.
ATCAACTGAATTGTTGTGTTGTTGTTTGGGAAAATCTTTCTAACATATGGCAGTGAGCTAGTTAAGGGCAAAGATCTGTCAAATAAAAATATAAGCGCCACAATGCCAAGTGTATAAGCGGAGCGAAAGGTGTGGTTCGGCGTGCAGGTAATTTGGTCAAAAACGGATACGTGTTGTGTTCCACAGTAATTGAGGTAAACTTATGAATCAAGGCGTTGTATATTTATTTTTATATATGTTCTGTAAATAGAGAACGGGGCGAGTAGTTGTTGCTTAATGGGTATCGCCACAAGGATAAAATGATGTAATTGATGCGTATAAATATGATAGTGTTAATTGTTTATTTCTTAATAGTAAATCTCTTATTAAATATAAAATAAAAATTGTAGAGATTTAAATAATTCTGTCTAATCCTTAATTAAATTGTGATCACAAGAGCGTGCGAATCTAATCACGGTTGTGAGTATTTGTTTTAAAATGTGAATTCAGATTGCTATATTTCCTTACCATTTGGGCTTAATTATATTTTTAAATGGTCTCGAATATGGAGTTAGAAATTTCATGTTGTCCTAACGAACCTCGATAATAATAGTTGAAAATTCTGGGTTCGTTACACACGCTCTCCAGCACAGGAACAATGGCGACAGATTCTCTCACAAGATTTTATTCTTTTTTTAAAGTTTTGCATTTTGCGGGTCAGGATCCACCCCGAATACCCGGATTTGAACCGCAAACTTTTAATTAAATGACTCCGACAGCCCTGTCTTTCGTTTGGGATTTAAGCCCGAGTGCTCGGCACCGAGCACTCGGAGGAGAAAAGTTCTGTACTACTAGGAACTACTGTGGGGCGATGCTTTTGGTTTTTTCCTGGACAACAATCAATTCATGAATTTGTAGGAACATGTTAATCGGGTGCCCGTTCTTGAGCGGGGCGGTGTGTGTTAATTGATGTTGTGATTCTAATTTTCCGGAATTTTAGGGATCCTAGGTAACAAGTTGGGTGGCAAAATGGTGCTGAAAGGATGGGAGGTTGAGAGCCAATCATTCTAGACACAAGATAAATACTATTAAACGACATTTAAGCATAATGAATTCATGTGATAAAAAGATGTTTAATTATTGATACTCATTAATTTGATGAGGAGCGAAAATTTTTAATAAAATTTATATTCTGTCATCATTTGTTGAATTCATGACTATTTAAAACTGATATATGGTAGAGTTTATATGATACCTCAAATACTTAAATTTTTATCCTTTATTTTAATGGAGAAGGTTATTATTGTTAATGGATATCGTGCACTATTGTTAATGAAGATGGTTAAATGAACATAGTGCTTTACATTACTTTTTACACTCAATTCTATCGATTCAATTTACCCTCATCTAATGGTTATTATTAAAACCCACATTGCTTTTTGGGGGGTAAATTCGAACCCACATGAGGTGAGTTGGTTATCCTTATGAATTGATGTTCGGATATTAGTAATTGTTGCAATTGGGGAAATCAATTTATCCTAGAAAAACTAAATGATTATGGTTCACATTGAGAATCTGGACCATTGGATTATTTATTTTGCATCAAGTTAATCTAACGATTCAGATTCTCGGTCTGAACCATAATTATTTAGTCGGACCCTATTATACGGAGGAGAAGATTTCACTACCCTTTATTGCTCTAATAATCTTTTGGAAATGGTATGTGTTAGTTAAATAATGAGGTATTGGAACTACGAATTTTGTTAATAATAAGGTATTGGAACTACGAATTTTGTTAAATTTTTTCTTAAGTTTCTTTTTTTAATTGTCATCATTAAATAAAGATTATCACTATAGAGCTTGACTTTATCATTTAGGGTTTAGTTTTTCGGCGGCAAAGCTGCCGTAATACTAACTGTCGCCGTTAAATAAATTTTAGCACTATAGTTTATAAAGTTTGGGTTTATCATTTAGGATTTTAATTTTTTGGCAATGAAGCCGCCGTAATATTAATATCGTCGCTAAATAAAATTTAGCACTAGGGTGCATAGAGTTTGGATTTATCATTTAGTGTTTTAATTTTCGGCAGCGAAAATGTCATAATATTAATTATCGTCGTTAAATAAAGTTTAGCACTAGGGTTTTATAGAGTTTGGGTTGATCATGTAGGGTTTTAGTTATTTAGTGGCGAAGCTGCCGTAATATTAATTGTCGTGGTTAAATAAAGTTTAGTACTAGGATTTTATAGAGTTTGGGTTTATCATTTAGGGTTTTAGTTTTTTGGCGACGAAGCCGCCGTAATATTAATTATCCTCGTTAAATAAAGTTTAGAACTAGAATTTTATAGAGTTTGAGTTTATCATTTAAAATTTTTAGATTAATTACCGTCATAATATTTTTTTTGGTACATATTACCATCATAATATTAACCGTAATCGTTAAATAATGTATTCGTCATAATAAAATTTGATTCCATAATTACTTAATTCAAAAAATTATAAATTACAGAATAATTTCACTACCCAGTACCATTACCCATAATAATGATTCTAGGTAGTGAAATATTGGGTTAAATACGTATGGGTTGATTTTTTATGGTGTCTAAAAAATCGTAATGCTGGCACTCCCAAGACGAAGATCTTTATTAAAGGATGAGGGGAATAATAACCATTAGATGATGGTAAATTGGGTAAAAAAAAGATGATGGTAAATTGGATGAGTAAGATTGAGTGTAAAAAATAATGTACTGTGATCATCTAGTCAGCCCATTGTTAATATATTCATTGTTGAACAAGAAAAACCGTGAGTTTGCTTAGTGTTGGATGATGAGTGATTCGTTAATTCTATGATCCAGAACATTCAAATTTCTATATTAATGGTCGAAATAAAATTCTAATAATTCAGATTATAAAAAGATATTCTAATTTTTTTTGTTAGGTAAGTATTAAAATATTATAAAAAGTAAATTGTATACAACGCCATGCTTGGGAAATCTAGTTTCCCACCCAAACTCTACAAACTAGGTCACTCATAGATATACTCGAAGCCGGCAACGACAACCTCAATCGGTGGGTTAGGGGTGTCTCTCATCGTTTCTCTTAAGTAAGACACGAGCTCCTAATTGATTTTCAAAAAACTAGTTTTCATCGGTTTTTCTTAACGTCTTTTTTCTCGCTTTTTCTCCCTTCGCATTCCCCGAAATTCCTGAGCCTTCGATTTACGTAGGAGTTTGGCCACATAATTCTCGTTTTAAAAAGACATTCTAATTATCCAGAGTAGAAATTGAACAGAGCAAAACCGATGAATTGAGCCCCATGTGTGTGTGGGCAGTGCATAAAGAAATATGAACTAGTATTGTTTTAGTAAGTATATGAACTCCATGAGAGAAATATTCACACTCCTCCTCAGTATCCGAAAGTTTTTACACTCCTGACTAATCTAGGGGGCCTGCACCCAGCCCAAAGGGTCTTATGGATTAGGCTTGGTCAAGCGCTTTTGCTGAGGTTTGAACTCGAGACCTCTTACTCAGAAGTTCACCTAATTGCCACCTAGGCATGACATGTATATGAACTGGTATTTGTCTCGTAGGTATACGAATTGGTATTTGTCCCGGTAAGGAAATCAAGATCAGCCAGGTAAGGAAATCAAGATCAGCCATGTGGGCATGTCCCATTGTACGATTAGTTATAGTCGCTCCAATGGATGGATTGGATGACATTTTTTCTTGGGAGAAAGACAAGCGATCAATTCAGTTTTACCCGCGTCTATTCCAAACAAGTGCCTATGGCAGATTGAAGATCAATATATCGATTCAATTCCCATTCTTGGATGAGGATGTTGATGCCCTATCCAATTCAAAGATTCTATATGAAGCAAACAAAGTTCCAAATTCCAATCTTACTGCAGTATAGAATTCAAGACAACACTATTGCAAGAAAGTGAAGTGACTATGCAACTAAACCACTTACATATCAATGTGGGCAGCTGCATTAACCTTGTTCTTGCATTAGTCATTTGGGACAAGAACATGATCAACTTCCTCCTTACATAGATCAGAAGATGTTGTTCCTTCAATTTCAACTTTATTCTTGCAAGATACTGGGGATAGGTAAAACCTGTACCTCGAACAAATTTTGGATGATATATAGAGTTATATGACAAATACTTGTATATTTATAATAGCTGCACTGCACTTTGTGTCTTGTCAAAGGCAACAACTGGATATTGTTGCCCCACTAGTGGTACTACGATTATGAATCCAGCAATGAAAGTAGATGTTAGCTACATCTGATCAAAGGGGAAGTCTCTGCCTTTTGTAAGCCTACTAATTTGTGGAAGATGAAGCGCAGTTAGTCATCTGCAGTAGAGATTTTGCGGGCGGCACGAGCAGCGACACAGCCCCTTGCTCCTCCTTGGAATATTTCCAATAGCTCCCTTTCAGCCTCTGATCCATCGCCACATTCCAGTGAAAGCTTACTAGTCGTTCAGCACAATCTTTGTTTCATGAGGTAAAAAAACGTTTTCAAGACATTGGTATGGATACCCACAATGAATAATGAAGTAACAATGAAGTTTCTTTGCTTACATCAGTTGTTCCTCTGAGTATCCTGTGTGAACTTTGAGAGTTGATGTCCAGAATGGTGTCTTGTTCAGCGTGCAACGAGCTGTGTAGACTGCTGAAGCGGCAAGCATGGAGGGACAGTGGTGGATGATAGTCTCGTAGTTCATCATTCCAAGCTCAGCAAAATAATAAACCATGTTTTCAACCTGTTGTGTTCAAGCCAAATAAGAAACATTCTGTATCAATTGATTCTTATCAAAGCATCGAATATAACTCACAATATCCTCTGTCATTGATGCTTTGATGAATCTAGCAAGAAAGACGTATGCCGTTGGGACGGTTAATTGCCATTCAAGTTCTCCCAGTATCCGTTTCTCCATAACCAGAACTTGCTGGTTTGTGTAAGTTCTATCTCACAAGTTAACAAGATCATTCACCTGCAGATGAAAAGTTGTATCATTTAAATTACATGATTGTAACAAAAAACAAGATAATTTCAATGACGTAGAAAGGATTGTCCACCTCAAGTGCCCATATCTCTTCGTATTTGGAAGCTATAAGCAATGCTCCCAAGCCCACCAACTGAAGTTCTCTCCTTGAAGTATTTGTAGCAGCTAGATATCTATCAACTAGGTTGATGGTAAGGTAAAGGGTCTCCTGGGAAAGCTCGAATTTGCAGTGAACTAGCACCAACCAATTAACCAGGATGGCTCTCATTTTCACATTTATTTCAAGCTGTGAAGCCATGTAGTCATGCACACGGCCCTCACCCTGCATTGCATCATCACATCCACACGCATCAATAAAAATTGAATTCTTGGAAAGAAACTGTAAAGGTTTGGATGGCATAGTTCATCTATATAATATACCTCAGCTGATTTGTTTGTACAGATCTTCAACATATTCGACAGCAACCAACTCATTATCCACATCTGCAGCATCAATATCAACTATTTGATTTTTTGGTTCATTCCACAAGCAGCCTGCAGCGCAAAAAATGATCATATTAGAAACAAGTTATGTAAATAAACGTAAGAATCCAGTTAATCGAGTAACTGCATTGACCTTGCTCCTAGCGGTGAGACTTGAACTGAAAGTGGGAGCATTCTTTTTCACAGACTTTTCTGCAGATTTTTTAGTGATGAGAAGCTTTTCCTTCTCTTTGTCAACTTGTCCAGAATCAGAGCTAATTTCGATGATCTCCACTGATTTTGGTTTCGAGACATCTTTCTTCTGGACTGGCTTCTTTGCATCAACTTTCTTGCCTGCTAAGGCACCAGGTATTGCTTTCTTATTTGCTAATGCTCCACCAGCTATAGGAGCTTTCTTGTCTGCAGCCTGAGCATTATTGGCCAGGAACTGGGCATCACACCCCCTGCTAAACAAACCTTGTTATATTAAGTCTATTGGCTTGGAATGATGAACGAACAAAGAAAGACTAATTCACCTTGTTACACGTCTAGAAATCTGAGGAATTCGATTGCCATTAACAACCCCATTGACCAGATTACCAATATCGCCAAGTGCACGTCGGCTTTTTCGTTCTGCGCCAACTTTATTCAGTTTATGAACTTCAGGGACTGCATCTACTGGAAGTAAGTTCAACACAATAAGAGCGAATTAGATCGGAAAATCACCCAAGAAATCTGAAAGCTTTCATCGAATCAGAAACCATAGGAGATGAGAAACGAAAAGAATCGAGCAGTATTGGACTTCGTGTGAATGACAGAGGGAAAAACACAACTTGTGAGGCCCGGCAAATCTTGCTCAGATCTGTACAAGAACAATGTAACCTGAGTTAGTACAGTGAGAGTAATCGAAA
>JAOYMZ010092530.1:0-10479 GCA_025802335.1 Pinguicula primuliflora | reverse complement strand
GCGCATCACCTTTTATATCTTTCCAGGCAGGTTTGCTGCCCTGCCTTAGCTGCTTTTCAATGTGTGTCAACATTCGATGAATGAAGAGCAAGAGTTCTTGTTCTTCTTGTGCCTCTGCAATAGGGATCATCCTCATATCATTATTTCTGTGAGTATTTGGATCTGTCATCTCAGACAATTCTTCAGGAGCATCCGTATATATTTCACCATAAAGTTCTGTCAGATAAACCTTCCTCGCTCTGTCTTGCAGGTGCATTTTCTGTTGATGGTCCTGTGGAGATCGAAATAGGAGAGGGAGGGGATTGGATAATTGGTTCAAAATCAGGGTTCCAAACCTTAGTAGGGTGGATGTAATTCACGTTTTCCCGTCTTTTTTCCTTGTTTTCGGATTTCGTCATTGCAGTTCATGATTTGGCTATCAGTGATTGAAGAACTTGTTCATTGCTGCCTCCATTCCCATTGCGCAAAGCGTGTTACCCCATCTCATAAGCGAGCGAAGACTCTTTCTTACTGCTGTCAGGTGCGTCTCTTTGGGATCAGCCTGATATCTCGTTAGATCTCTTCTTTCTATTTTCTTATGAATATGACCCTTCAATTGAGTTAACCCTCATCTTGAAATGTGATTTGAAGCAATCTTTCTTGAACCCCTTGTATCGAAGTTCATTTATCTGAGCTAGCATAGTGAGGCGGAAAGAAAGTGGCTCAAAGTAAATAAGCACGAAAAACGATATTCTTTTTTCTAGCAACACCGCCGAACGGTTTTCACCTAAGGAGATCCGGTGGCTGTTTATTGGTTGCTGAGTCTTTGTTCTGTTCAAAAACCTCCCTTTCACTTTAAGCGCGAGCAACTTCAAGAAGAAAGATGGCGGTCTTCGCGTTACCGCGAGTTTGAAATCGAACTATATGCACATGCACATAGTTGATTTGGCAGGAAGATTTGCAGTTCTCATAAAAAATCTGAACCTTAGCGGCCCCATCGAAGCTCCAGTCAGAGGAAATATGCAATATTGTTGATCTGATGGCCCAATCGTATTTGGCTGGGGATGGGCCGATACCGACAAAGGTAAAACCTTATTCCACCATTTAGGCCGGGCTCCACAAGCCTTTGCCCGTGATCGTATCTTTGAATCCTTCCTCTGTCCGGCAGGCAAATGACTGTTCCAGAAATGGGGTTAAGACATACTTTTTAAGTGTCTTTTATTTTCCCACGACCAACCACGGTCCATATTGGACAAAGTCCATTCCGCTACTATTAACCAGTGGATCGGATCAGATAGCCCCTCGGGCAACCCGGCACATAAAAACTTCGGCTTTCAAGTAAGAAGTTCTTAATCTTCCGGGAATCAGAAAGAGAAAGGGAAATTTATATGATCATCGGTAGACCCCTTTCGCAGATGATAACTTACTTTCGTGGAGGACAAGCAGATATTATACTCTGGTCTGAGATTGAACCTCAATACCCTTTCCGAACCACGTTCATTTCTTCCGCCAGAAGGCGCTATAAAATAATAGCAATCTCTTAAAGGCAGAATAGATTTGCAACCGCGGTTCAGCACATTTCATTGGCCTCTAAGATCCGAACTCAGACCCTTATGAATCGGCCGTCTGGGCCTGTCAAGTGAAAATTCGCATCCTTACTTTCCTCTCCAATCTTCGGCGTAGCCTCGTAGACCCGTCTTGGATTTCATTCTTTCAACACTTGTAACCGCTGCCCTCGGTCCTAAGAAAGAGCTTAACACAAACAGGTCCGGATCCTTTATCTTTTGATCAGTTTCTGGAGGCCGTGCCTCGAACCCCTTAAGTTTCCCTCTATCGATGCCGCTACTGATTTTTTATGTCTTAGTTGATCTATCAATCTCAATTACATCGATCCTTTACCAAATAATTCTCATTTGGGTTGCAGGAGTAATCATCACTAACATAGCGATATGCCGATTTGCTTCTTCGTCGGGCTCAGTACCGGACGTGCCGCCATCAGCAACTGCAATTCTTCTGTTTACCATCAGCTAGCTGCAGGCGCTTGTAATTGCTTTGAAAATGTCTGTAAGCTTGCTTTCGCTCGCCAACTGCCGGGCTTTCCTTTGGTCCAAGTGTTGTTCGCATTGATAGAGGGTAACCCAAGAAGAATCAGTACATGGACCCACGTGATCTCCAAGATCAGGACTCCTCTGCAGCTCTTTCCCCTCTATACAGTACAGGTTCTAAGACTAGGCAGGAATTCTTAAACCTGCCATCCCGTTTATGCTTTTACCATCCGAAGAGTTCAATTCACTAACTAACCCTTCGGAGAGAGACTCAACCGCTAAAGCGCCGCAAATCTCTTCCTCAGAGAAAAGACGAGAAATAGACTAATAGACGTAGAAGCAAGTGTAATCTCTTTCTGAACTACGTCCATCCTCTACAGTGGTCTTCACCCGGCGTCTAATGTCCTTTAACAGTCAATCTATACAATGAGTGGCACACGGCGACCGGTGCTCCCTTTGCCTGATCCGTCTAAGAAAGGCAGGTGGTAAGGAAGGGCAGGAGAGGCGCTAATCTATGGACTATTAGGAAATGCTATCAGCAATTCTAGTTAGATTTTCTCTAGCATTAATAGGGGCTCACTCGATCAAACTGTCTTAGTCAGTCGTATTTTCATCTACCAGTGCAGGTAAGGAAGTTAATGGGCAATCCTCACCAAACAAGAAAGATTGTCGGAATACAGTCTAGTATGCTCATTGCTAAAGGAAGGGAAACTACCCATCCCACTTCGCTCTCCCCTTGTTGTAAGCTCTAACATCTAATTATTTTGCGGCTGAATTACCATCCTCTGCCCGGCCCTGATTTAAGATACCTCAGTATTCTCAAGACTGTAATGAGTGGGTATGGTAGGGCACTGCACACTGGCGTGTGGCCATACAAGATGAACTACACCGGGTTATTCACAATAGAGTGTGCTAACTGGTGCCCCGACCGGACCTAGAAAATGAATCCCCATATGGATCCTTAGCTCAATTCCCCCTAAGATGCAGAGATAAGAACTTTTCTTCTTCTTTGAGGAGCTTTGGATAGAGTTAGCTCCTACTTCTGACGAAGGGCAATACTCAGAGTGGTGGTCACCCTCGAAGTTCGTTTTACATCCACCCTCCCGGATAGAAAGAGACGGAACTGGCAAGAAAAAAAGCTTAGTAAGCCGATCTTCTCGAAGATCCAGCTCTCGAATCGGACTAAAAGGAAAAGATATCCTATCCCCTAGCCTAGGTGTCAGAGCAGCCTTTAGCGTAGAGCTCACTTCCCCACTAGGTTCCTAATCTATGAATTAATAAAAGACTCCCGATACCGGACATTACGCATTAGACTGATTTGATTGGACCACTTAATAGGACACCTTTGGCTATTCAAGGTCTTTTTCTATTCGTACTTGCTTCCGCTTCTTTCAGTTTGCTACTCTCAATTACATCGATCCTTTGGGCAATTGAATAGCGCCTACCACCCACAGTCAGATGGACAAACTGAGAGGGTGAATCGCTGTTTGGAGACAACTCTCCGGTGAAAGAGACCCAATCTTCTCACGTAGGCTCGTTGAGACCTTTGAACCTTTCTTTGGAACTTTATTTCGAACCCTTATAGGATGACTCAACTCCACTAACCGTTTAGTAATCCAAACTTTTCTGAATTACGTCTGCTTTCAGTAAAGCGGCTTTCGGTACCATGGAGCTAGTTATTTGTACTCTCTTCCACCTAGTGAGCTCATCTGATAGGGGTCTACTGACTTGAGTTTGATCTTTGCTTATTACACAAGAAGACAACAACCAGACTTACTAGAAGAAAGGGCTGGAGGGCTCACTTCCACTTAACAACGGCCGGAATCTGCATTAGAAGGAAGAATTCTTGGAGATATACCGGTGCATCTTCTCATGCTTGTGAAAAAGAGGGGGCGACAAACCTATCTTCATTGACTGTTTCATACATGCTCATTCATACGCTTACTAGCTTGCCAGTCACCTAAATAGCGGAACCCTTGGCATTAGAAAGACCTGAGATTGGCTTAAAGCGACCTTGCCAATGACAGCAGACGCAGCTACCTATGGCTAGAGCTCGACAGGTTTCAAAGCTTAGACTCTCTGAGCAATTGGACGAACCCTTATCGTAGAAGACGACTTCTAACTATTCTCTTTTGATCTTGCAGAAATCCACCCTACTCACGATCGACTAAAGTGCTTTCTATTTATCAGATTCAGATAATTCTGAAAGAACTATAAATAAGACTAACGAAGGCTTTTAAATTCACTCGAAAAGTTGGATTCTGAAATGAGGCCCGGGCTGTCTGTTCCAGCTTTTTTCAACCTCGCCCGTACTATCCTTTTCTTTCCCCCTCAAGTTATGGACTCGGTTGATGGTTCAAAACAGGGGCAAGGCAGAGAGCATATTGTTGGAATGAGAAGAGATGCCAGGCCAGCTTGGAGGTGCCAGTTCCTGTCTATCGCTTCAAAAAGGCATTCCGAAGCTCGTCTCCGACACGAATCGCTTATGAAAGAAATACCACTCTTCGCTTCCTTGGCACCGGCTGAAACATAATGATCTGGAATCCTATAAGAGTGACGGAATTGATAGAGCGAAATCCAATTCAATTCCCTAGCGTCTGCCAACTGGCCCAAGGCTATTTTCCTGTCTAATTCTTTCTCTACCTCTGTCTTCAACAAGTCTGTTTAAACCTTCCCCGGCCGGCCTCTCTATCTCAACAACCTACGTAGGCTTACTCCTTCCCCGATGGTACTAATTTCCCGCTACCTCTTCAGCTAAAGCTTCCTGTTCTTTTTCCTTTCTCCAGCAAGTCTGTCTCCTTCCCGGTTAGTTGGTTTTGAAGAACTGGGTCCCTTTCTTATTTTAGTCAGATTGGGCATTCTTGACGTCAACTAAAAGGGAATATCTCACAAACGGTTTGTGCCAGTTCAATGTAGCGAGACAGGAGATTAACAATCCCCTCCGAACCAAACCTATTCGCTGGAAAGGCAGTAGAACTGGTCAAGCGTGTAAGTCAATGAAGATACTGTGAGTCGCGGACTTTACTTGTTCGGTCAAGCCAGTGAGGGAGGTCTCTTGGAAGATGATAAGACTATCGGGATCTAGGATTCGCTGGGTGCCTGCCCCGAGCGAACGACGGGCAGGAGTTGCCCACCGCTACCCGGAGCCCCGCTGCTTTCGTCGAGGGGAAGGCATCTCTCTGGAGGATCTGAAAGAGTTGCCGGTCTAGAAAGAGAAGTTGTCAATAAGGGGATTCTCAATCTTTCGCTTGTCTTGCCCAGCCGCTCGAGCCTTCACTCACCTCTCGACACATCTCTATCCGTGGTGCCGTCCTCTGAATCCTTTCTCTCTTCGTCAGGTTGAGCGAACAATGAGGCAGTAGGTTTTAGTCCTCTAGTCCCCTCCCCCCAAAGGGGCTATTCCTTATAAGCCTCCCATTCCGAGGTAATGACATATCCGGGCAGGCCCAGCCCAATCAGTTAAGGCAAGGAAGGCTCGAGAGACTATAGCAATGATGCAGCAGCCTCGTCTTGCATATTAGAAGCTATTCATTCTTTAGGAGAGGACCTGTTTAAAGCCTCGAGGTCTAGGACACCGCTGAAGAGTCATCCGCAGTTCACACTTGGGCAAAGATGCCTTTTTGGAAGCTCCAATTTGTCAGCCTTTCCTGGTGGATTCTCGCAGGACAAGAAAAAGAGTTCACTCTTTGGCTGGCCCTCGTTCAAAGGCCCTAGAGTGCCTAAGGATGATGATGGGAAGGAGAAGAAATGAATTAAAGAAAGAAGGATTATCTGGGTCAAATGGAGTTCGATCAAGACCATTGGGCACTCCACCATGTTGGTCAGGTTAAGTGCTTTAATACAACCTGGTGCTATCGTGTAGGTTAGATGATCTTGTGGAGAAGAATTTCTAGCCTTGTATCTTGAGCGGCAGATCGAAGAGACATTCTCTTATATAAGATAAGCTAAAAGTTAGAAAACCTATTTATCACTTATTTAAAGCGAGCCTTGTCTTACTCTCCCAAGTACAACCTGTTACGCACCTACAGTAACCTGATCCGTAGCGATAGGATGGCGGCGTAAATAAATTGTTTAGCCTACTCTTACCGGCCATTCTCCACATGTATCAACATTGCATTAGATTCGCTTCCCTGCAAGATGAATACGCACTTGAGTTCGAAAGAAGTCGATACCTGCCCTATTTCTTCTTTCCCCGCGGTCAAGTCACCGGTGACATTTTCTGCTCTAATGATATGCAGCTGTGATCTACTCCAGTGTTTACTGGAGATAGACTCCTCAGTGTAGCTTATCAAGCAGAGGGGAGAAAAGAGACTGTGTAGTTGGTGGGGAAGGCTGACAGGTTTGGGGGTGACAAGGTGCTCCTGAAGGTTGATGAGGCGCTATAGAATTATGAATACTATAGGCTGATTTTCTGTGAATGCACTACTCGGTGTGTCCGTGGGGCCAAGTCATCAACTTAGGACTTTGTAGTCTCCGCCGGGGACGGGATTAGCCTTGAAGCAGCGCCCAGGGTTTGCATACGAAAGGGATGCGGATTCAGTCTTCTTGCTGGGGGATCCTTTTTGAGACAGGTGATTCAGAGAATGGCAGGAAGAACGGTTGATGTCCGTGGAATTAAAACCCAATCTCCATTTGAATAATTACAAAGCTCCAGAGCGAGAGAAAGATGGCGTTCATACAGGGAGCTGTAGATCATGGCATTCGATGCTTTCTGCGTCGAAGGCAATACGAAGTCTGGGACGGCATCCGAGAGAAAGCTTCGCAGTCACAATCTGTTCATTCCTGAAGAAAGAAGAGCTCTTTGATAGAATACGCTGCAGGCCAACCGTAGCCTTCAAAGAAAGCCTATTTTTCATTTTTTCATCCCCCTCCTGCGTCAGTTTTTTCCCACGGGCAAGCCCAGATAATTAAATGGCAGCGACATCAGATTGCAGTTAAGCTCATCAGCATAAGAAGATGAGTCGTTTTCATCCATATTCAAACATAACAAACCGCTCTTGGCAAAATTGACCCTTTGACAATCGAGTTTTCCCGAGATAAGTTCACAAATTCTCACGCTTCATAACAACAACATTCTCTAACGTAACTTCTCCAAAGAGGAGGGTATCGTCTGCATATTGCGTGAAATTCTGATGTCGGAGCGCCCTATCCTCACCCCTCGGAACTTGCCAAGCTCAACTGCTCGATGAATCAATAGGTGTAGCCCTTCAGCAGCAATTAGAAAGAGGAATGGCGACAAGGGTGGATGTAATTCACGTTTTCCCGTCTTTTTTCCTTGTTTTCGGATTTCCATTCGGCAGAGGATCGATGTAATTGAGATGTGACTTTTCAGTTCGAAGCGAGATTATTAGTGTTCTACAACGGAGAGTGCTCCATTTGGTTTATGCAATATGAAATTCCGTGGGAATGATTGTCAATACTAGACAGGCTCTTTGATCGAATGGGTGATATAGCTTAGTATAAAGAAAGAAAAGCTTTCGTCTTAAAGATGGTTTTTCATAGCAGCAGCAATCTGGCTTTCTATGAGCGCTTCTTCCCTGAGATTACTAGGGGAGCACCGAAGTCTATTTAGAAAGCCTTACCCTGGCGAACTACACTCTGACAGTTGTCTCCTTTCTCTAATTGTCTGAAGAATTCGTTTGAAATAAAACTATAGAAAGGCGGGACACTTCATCAGCTCTTTTGTCCGGAAAAGCAAGAGGGAAGAAAGACTTTCATTTTTAATACTGGAAAATATGACCCTGTTCGTCCACGCGCGGGTTCACAGAAAGATATGAGAAAAGGATAAGTGTCACGAATTCATGTTGTCCACGACTCTATCGTCATAAGGGAGCGTCACAACACTTTTCGACTCCCTGAATTACCCAAAGGACTGATCTTCCTTCTTGGCCTTGACCTCCAACCGGGACGTCCTGCCTGTAAAAAACTTCATCCTTTCTCGACCGACTCAATAGCTTCTTTTTCTTTTCGATGGGCCATGGAAAACGGAAAGCGAGGCGCTATTCCAAGCGAGTCAGATACTATCAGAAGCCAAGTGCTCAATCCCGAAGTCGAGTGGCTTTCTTAAAACGTTGAGTCAGATCGGAGATGTTTTTGGTTTTCTTTTTCCGAGGAAGTTCGACAGTATCTGGGGCATGTTGTCTCTTGTCGTTTTCGTTACGGGTCCCCAACTGTTGTGTTTGAGTATGCTCCAGCATCAGTTCTGATCCAGGAATCGATCTGAGTTCTGTGCACTTGAAGAACCCTTCGAAGCAAAAAAACAAGAAGGAGAACGGCCAAATGAAGAAAACCCTCAAAAAGATCTTTGCTTCATTCTTTCCTATTTCTTTTATCTTTCGGGGAAGCAGACGAATGATGCATTTCCACAACACTTCATGGGGATTGTCGTGCAATTCACCAGAATCACTTCAGAAAGATCTTTCATGAAGGGTAAAGTTGGACATCCTTTTCTTTTCCCCAATCCAGACTGGTCATAGCTTCCCTCCTCAGCGTGTGTACATGAAAAAGAACTAGCTGTTTGGAAGTCAATTTTCATTCTCTTCATTCGAAGAACGGGAAAGAAACTGTCTAATGACCTTATAGCGCTTGTTATTAGACTCACCCAATTGCGGCTGAGAGAGCTATCTGCCTGAGACTCGACCATGGAGATTCAGATCAAGCTACCACTTTGTAGACGGCTTTCGTCCCCTTTCGGGATTACGCCCTCCGACCATATTAGCCAAAAGAAGTTTTCGTAGCCCGGGCAAAACAAGAAGAAAGCATTTGGTATCAGAAATCCAGGATGAGATGGTTCTGTAGTCGACGTGTAGAGGGATCACTTCTTCTATCTTTTCGCTCGTTGAGTTGACTGAGTAACACGACGTACCAAGTAAACTAGCTAATGGCGTCAGCTCTTTGTCAGCAGTATTGCGGAAGAAATCGGCCTAGCACAGAGGAGTATGTTTCTCAATAGACCGTCAACTTGCCCATTGTCCAATATTCATACGCAATAAGTGGAATAGATATCCTAATATTATGGACAACCATGAAAAGCAATTTACGCGAAGGGCTTTCTTTAATATATCATTTCTTGCTACGGAGCCCGTAAAGGGGTTGTGGATACTGCCGTACGAACATCAGATGCTGGATATCTCACGCGCAGACTTGTTGAAGTAGTTCAACACATTGTTGTACGTCGAACAGATTGTGGCACCGTCCGTGCTATTTCTGTGAGTCTTCCGAATGAGATGGTGCCAGAAAAGATTTTTATCCAAACATTAATGGGTCGTGTATTAGCTCATGATATATATATTGGCACCCGGTGTATTGCTACCCGAAATCAAGATATTGGGATTGGACTTGTAAATCAATTCATAACCCTTCGAGCACAACCAATAGCTATTCGAACTCCTTTTACTTGTAGGAGTGCATCTTGGATCTGTAGATTATGTTATGGACGGAGTCCTACTCATGGCGACCTGGTTGGGAGAAGCAGCAGGTATTATTGCAGGCCAATCGATTGGAGAACCGGGTACTCAATTAACATGTTGAACGTTTCTGGCCGCCCTTTCTAGATAAGAAGAAGAGACTTGACACCCTTCTTTCTTATATACTAGGGGAGCCCTATCTTCACGATTGATGAAGAAAATAGGGATGCTAAATGCCAAGAAGCATTCCAAGATATCAAGCAATATCTCACAAAAGCCTCCAGAAAACCTTTCATCTTGTATACACGAGCTCTAGATCACTCTCCGGCGGACTTACGTCAACCAAAATATGAGGCGGCAATACAAGTATTTTCAGAGGCAGCTCAAACTTATTAAAGGATGCGCAGAAAGAAAGCTTCTACTGTTGAGTCTGGTGGGATGGCAACGTTCATAAGGGGAAAGACGAGAGGCCTGTCATGTTTCGCCTGTGATTGTTGAAGAAGGATGGATGTAATTCAGAAGGAGCAGCATCATATCCAAATCCACGCGGAATAAGGACTGTATTTTATGGAATGGCGCCCCCACAGATTGATACTTTCGTCTATCTGATTTTGCTTTGACGCGAAAAAGGCAACGGAGCCAGGCGCTACACCTCGGATGCTTTCGAAAAAGTCCCGACCCGCTCTCTTGCTGAAATCGAACTATTCCCATATTGAGAAGGACTGATCTAGCTGCCAGAAGGGCACCCAGCGGAAAGTTACCTTGCCTTCACTCAGATCAGGGATGCGAGAACATTGAGGAACGGGAAAGAACGGTCCAGTTTGTGGCCATGGGTGTCAATGGGCAGATTTGGTGGCGCCAATTCACTTCTGCCATCCGCATGGGTGAATGGTTCTGGAAGAATTGTTGAAGGAGGATGGATGTAATTCATAAACTCTTTTGATAGACGATTTCATCAGCTAAAGCTTCCTAGATTTTTGGTGTATTAGTCGTCCTTTCATTAGCGAGAGCTACAGCAACTCAACTCTAGCCTCCTTCCTCTCTACTTT
>JAOYMZ010092529.1:0-10480 GCA_025802335.1 Pinguicula primuliflora | reverse complement strand
AGTGCAAATGGACTATCCCTAATGTGACACTACAAGTTAGGGGTGCTATACTCCCAAGGACCGTAGTGTGATTGTGCTAACTGTGTTTATGGTTGTTTCATTAGACACAACCTTTTCTATGGACTCTATCTATAAGTATTCGGCCAATTAACATATACTAATGTACTATGTATGATGCAAGTTTTTTCTTTAGCTTGGTTGCCGAGCATTAGGTATTCGGTCAATGAGCATTGTATAAATTTAGCTATAACTAAGCAACACAAGTTTTCATTCTTGTTTGAGCTTATAAATTTATTTAACGCATAACCCTCCTACCGTGGATGTTTAATTTTAAAAAAAAGATTCAGGATCACTTCGCTACTTTCTTGGAGTAGTTATAGAACATGGAATATATGATATAGTTCTGTCACAGAGGAAGTATACACAGTACCTCCTAGACCTAAGCCAGCAATCACACTCATTGACCAGAAGGAAAGTTGAGAGTAGAGGGAGAAGAGCTAGTTGATTGAGAGAGATATCAGAAACTGTGGGCAGATTGATTTATCTGACTCACACTCGTTCTAACATATCCTTTATTATGAGTGTGTTGAGCTGATATATGCATGACACTAGGAAGGATCACACGTATGTTGTGTACCATATTCTGAGGTATCTGAATAGTGCACCTGATAAGGGATTGATCTTCAAGAAGAGTGGAAATTTAGACATTGAGGCATTCTGCGATGCTGATTGAGCAAGTTGAAGCTTTTATTGTGAGAGCTCAAGTTAGAATAAATGTCCAAAATGAACTTACGGTGTGACAGTCAGGCTGCAATTAGTATCATCAATTAATTCAGCCCTATATTGCTCTATTTTTGTTATCGGAGTGGGCGATCAATGACCCGGGAATATTTTAGGGAAAAGTCCCGAGTTGATTGGCCCCATGTGAGTTTTACCCTATTGAACATTACCCGGGAGTTAGCCCAAGTCTCAATAGGGTATACCTATTTGGACCTGAGGCGAGTGTTGAGAATGTCACACGGTTTTTGAGACATAACTACAAACAAACTTACATGGAAATGTAATGCTATAATCTATCACGTTGCGCTCAAGATTTCAATGATAATAGCTCATATCTTTCTTATAAATTAGCTAATAAGCGTACCTGCATGCACATGACCCGAGTTTAGAGAGTCGAGTATATTTTGTAACAGGATGACATGTTTTTTTAGAGTTATGTGTTAAGACAAGAGTTTAATGTTTTAGACTTGGTTCTGGTGCTCAATAACGGCCACAGCGTATCATGTGGTCTAATCAGGAGGGTGCGCTTCACATAGGGATGTGTATCCTGAGAGTATCCTGGGATCTGGGATCTAACAAGGGGGTGTGATGGGGTCCAGGTCTAAGTATAAAAAAATTTTAAGGGGTGCGCCTTCACCTCTACCGCTCTAAGAGGGTTTCGCCAGTGGCCATATGCATATCATAAAATTGTACTCAATAACATGCCATAAAAACGTATCTTGAGGTTAAAACTTACTTATTTCTCAAAATCGGAAGATGTTGTCTTGCCCTGTTCCACTTCATTAAAAATTAGGTGTATGAACTCCAACTTCTGATGGCGATGGTGGAGGGGAGGTCTTGATGGAATTTTTTGTGTTGATGGATCAGTGTATAGGGGCGCAGCGGGAAAAACCTTCACTATTTTATTTACAGTTGGTGATGAATTGTTGACACGGTCACGATTTATGACAAATGCTAAGACCAATGTTCTAGAAAATGCTGAGCATCCCTACGATGTTTTGGGATAATCATGGTATTCGGAACTATTTTTAACCCGACTAATACATGAGATCCATTCAAAACGATCCCTCCACATGGACCGTGTAAGTCTCGAGCCTTTGGCCCGCAATCGTGACCCCAAATAATTGTTTGCACTCAGTGAAGATCGAACATGAGACCTCATCCTTTTTTGAAAACTCAAGTCTCAAGCCTACATCACTAAACCAACCCCTGGGGATTATCCCTAGGATGTTTTCATGCCGCTCAGCACCCAGGTAGCCTACAACCACCCGGGCAAAACAATTTTTTTTCTATTATTATTTTTTTAAAATAAAAATTAGGCATGCGCCTGGGCTGCTGCCCAGCCAGCTAGGCCACCGAATACGCTGCCACGCCCCCAAAGGAGGCGATTTGGCCAAGACACATTTTTGATAAAAAGTGCTATGGGTAAAACAAGAAGTTTTATACCCTACTACGTCCCAACCATGTCTGCCATGGATTTCTCTCCACAATCTCAACCTAAACCACCGGATCCACAAAGGAAAGTACATCTCGCAACCTCTGGGGATGTTTTGCCTATGGAAATCCAGGAAAATCAAGAGACCCAGATAGGGGAATCCAAGATGCTTCACGCTCAACATCAACCCTCTCCGACGGCTGATGCCTCTTCGGAATCTACACTTACTGAGTCTTGTGCACCAGATGTGGGAAGTAATACTGGTAAAGAGAAGCATCAGGATCAAGAGGCACTGCGTACTCCGTGGAATGGCAGGCCTTCCTTCAAAGACTGCCTGACCAACAAAGACACTCGTGAACTTAAGCCAGATTTCGAGATCCTTGAGGAAGATGCAAAGTATGGGGTTATTAATGGAATCCCGTCGGTGGAATTCTCCGAGCGTGTGCACCTGCTGATGGAGAAAAGTATGGAGAATACCATCATCATTCGTCCCCTTGGGAGACAATTTAGCTACAATGTCCTCTCACAGCGACTTGCAATACTATGAAAGCTAACAGGTGCGTTTCAGCTTATCGATATGCCGGATGGCTTTTGATGCGTGAAGTTAACCACACGGGAGGATTACCATCGGGTGCTACTGAACGGCCCTTGGTCACTTATGGGACATTATATCAATGTTCATCCATGGCAAAGAAATTTCAACACGAAAGAGACTCGTATGGACTCTGTACTTGCTTGGATCCGCTTACCAGGACTCCCTCCTGAGTACTTCCGTGCAGGAATTTTAGAAAATATAACAAAGCCAGTAGGAGCTTTTGTTAAGGCTGATATACACATGGTCCAGGGACAGAGAGCTCAATTCGCCCGAGTTGCTGTGAAAATTGACCTTAGAAAATCACTGATCCCACATCTGATGGTGGATGGACGCTATTTTCCCGTGCAGTATGAAGATTTACATCGTATCTGTTTCAACTGTGGACACTTTGGTCACCTGATAGGAGAATGTCCGACCAGGGAAGATTCTGCAATAAACCCCGGAAGTAAAGAAACAAATGTACCAGAGAGAGTGCCAGCAGTGGAGTCGAGTATGCAAGTTGATAGATCGGAGGATAAACGTCCTCCTACTGATAAGCCAGATGATGTAGTAGCAGCGCAAATATCAAAGGCAGTTGATCTTGAAAAAAAGACAGGAACTGAGCACGGCAAGCAATTCGGAGAATGGATGATAGCTCAAAAGCGAGGAAGAAGAATCAACAGCAATAATGCTACATTGAATAAAGGAAAAGGGGTGGCAAAATCCTCCGCAGCATATACGGCTCCCCCTCATTTTAATTTTTCCTCTTCCAGATTTGAAGCTTTAAACTCTATTACTGAGCTAACTACTGAAAATTTGGTCAACATGCAGGGACTTCGTATTCAAGAGCCATTAACTACAAAAGGGGGACAGTCGACTAGGCTGAAGGAGAAGGATACAAGGGATCCTACAAAATCTGGTCATCGAGCAGCTGCCAAGCACAATACCTGGGCTAAGAAAAAGAGTCCAGTTATGTCACCTATGCTGGAAATTGCAGAAAATATGGCCAGTGGTTCTAAAAGACCCCGGACAGCTACATTGGTAGCCAATCCATCCGTAATCCCATCTGTGGAAGCTTCTGCTACTCTCCCAGACTCCTATATCTCTCACACCACCAACCAAAATCATGTAACAGTACAACTAAAGCACCCGCTAAACTCACAACCCAACTCTGGCAGTGAAGACTGCCCCATAGATAAACACCAAGAAGATGGAAACAAGTCCAAGGGAATTAGAGTGGGAACAAAAGTTCAAACTTCATTCAATCTGAAAGCAGACATCCGTGCTCATGCTAGTAATCCTTCAGAGGATGAAGGGGCTAGAATGGATTTAGAGACGTGAGATTCTATGGAAGGAGAGGAGGACCCGCCAGATAAAGGGCAGTAAAGGTACATCTCTTTTTGCATTATAACTATCTATATGGCTAATCAACAAATGAAAATATTAGCGTGGAACGTTCAAGGTATTAGGAATGTTCGCACCGTTGCAACTCTTAAAAGTTGGATTAGATTGCATAGGCCTAATATGCTAATTCTTTTAGAACCTAGAGCTAGTAGGGATAAGGCAGATTTAATAATAAAACAAATAGGACTTGGATTTACACAGTCTTTCAGGATTGAAGCCCAGGGTTTCTCTGGTGGTATTTGGATGTTATGGCAGGCGCATATAAAAGTAAAGGTATTATGTTTTGATTGGCAATTTCTACATGTGACTGTAATCTCAAATATTTTACCTATGTTCTCGTTGACTGCAATCTATGGGAATCCAGCCTTGCAGGTTAGAAGATCCCTTTGGGGACAGCTTGCAAACTTACCCTCATCAACAGGTCGACCATGGATCGCAATGGGGGATTTTAATGCTTTCCTGACGAAATCTGATAAAAGTAGTCTCAGAACAGCTGCTGGATGCAAGTTATTCAATAGGTGGTGCTCTCAGACAGACATGGAGCCCTTTGGATTTACAGGGCAGAGGTACACTTGGGCTCGTGGTTTATGCCAGGAACGCATAGATTGGGTGCTATCAAATGCTGATTTTAGAGCTCTAACGGGTGAAATACATGTGCATCATCTACCCCGGATTAGCTCAGATCATTCACCAATACTTACTGAGATAGGAACAAAGGCTCCACACAATTCTGAAATTCAGAGTTTTTGTTACTTAAGGACATGGGAGACGCATGACCTGTGGAGGACTTGGTTGGAAATCATGTGGAATGCAGAGATGGATTTGCCGGCAACATTGGATAATATTGTAGAAAATTTGAAGGTCTGGAAGACAGATATCTTTGGGGATATTTATAAAAGGAAAAGGAGGGCGATGGGAAGATTGGCTGGGGTACAGAAAGCATTGGAGAAGAAATCATCCAAATTTCTATTGGACTTAGAGATGGAACTGAGACTAGAATTGGAAAAGGTTAACATTCAGGAGGAGATGCTTAACAGACAGAATAGCAGGATGGGATGGATAAAACAAGGAGACCGAAACATAAAGTTCTTCCATGGAAAGTATAAGACAACAAAGAGGCGCTCAGAAACATCAATTATGAGGCTGGAATCTGGGATGTGGTGCTCGGATCAGTCAAGACTCGTGCTTGAGGTTACTGATTTTTTCAGAAAACAGTTCTCTAACACAGACAATCAACAGATAAAGGACATGGCACAGTTTCCCATCAGAGGAGCTTTCACTCCTTTAACCGCTATTCAGAGAGCTATTTTAGAGTCAGAACTTTCGGAGGCTGAAGTAAAATCTGCGATGTTTGATATGCATCCTGATAAAGCTTCGGGACCTGACGGATTCCCGACAGGTTTCTATCAGCATAACTGGCAGACGGTAGCACCTTCAGTGACAGATTATGCTCGAAAAACGTTCCAAAGTGGCAATGTGGATCCACGGCTGAATTGTGGGTTGATTACTCTAGTTCCGAAGGTTACTCCACCACAAAGGCTTGACCAGCTAAGGCCGATCTGTTTGCTAAATATAAGCACCAAGTTGATTACAAAGATCATCGCAAACAGAATTAAACAACTGCTTCCTATCCTGATCCACCCAACACAAACCAGATTTGGTAAGGGTAAACAGATTACGGATAGCATTCTGGCAGCACAGGAGGCAGTCCATACTCTGCAGTCTTGCAAAGGAAAAAAGAAGTATATGGCTATTAAAATTGATATTGCTAAGGCTTTTGCTAAGTTGAGTTGGCCGTTTATTAAAGACACTCTTGTTGAAGCCGGCATGCCAGATATATTAGTGAAGGTCATCATGTCCTCGCTACACACCAGTTCATTACAAGTGATATGGAATAGTACCCGTGGGTCAAGCTTTGCACCAACTTCTGGGGTCCGGCAGGGAGACCCAATATCACCGTATATCTTTATCTTATGCATGGAACGGCTATCGCAGCTCATTCAGAGTCAAGTGGACTGCAAAAGATGGAAGCCTCTATGTTTTGGCAAGAATAAAGTCATTCTTTCACATCTAATGTTTGCCGATGATCTAATGTTGTTTGCTGAAGCATCTGTGGACCAGGCAATGGTAATCCAAGAATGTCTCACAACTTTTGGGGATTTCTCAGGACAAAGGGTCAATCAAAGGAAGTCTGAACTTTTCTTCTCCAGAAATGTTGATGTAGCAGAAGCAGACCATATCAGTGCAGCATTGGGAATTCAGCCGGTTGAGAACCTTGGAAAATATTTAGGGGTTTCGTTGACAAAGGGACGGATAACCAACGCCACCCATAGTGACATCGAGTTGCAAGTGAGGAAAAGGCTTTCTGGATGGAATTCAAGATCTGTATCACAGGCTGGCAGACTCACGCTTTGTAAGTCAGTGCTAAATGCACTCCCAGTATATCAAATGCAAACGCAATCTCTTCCTAAAGCTACTTGTAGAAGGATTGATAAGATGGTGAGAAATTTCTT
Source organism: Pinguicula primuliflora (assembly GCA_025802335.1). NCBI lineage: Eukaryota > Viridiplantae > Streptophyta > Magnoliopsida > Lamiales > Lentibulariaceae > Pinguicula > Pinguicula primuliflora. The sequence continues at coordinate 3,774 of JAOYMZ010092529.1, read as the reverse complement.
ATGGGGAGGTAACCCGGAAGAGAAGAAACATTCCCTGCTTAACTGGGATACTTGTTGCAGCCTCAAAGAAGTTGGTGGTTTAGGCCTACGCAAAAAAGAAGACATGAATACCACGCTGATAATAAAATTGGTATGGGAGCTAATAGCCGGACCACCTAAACTTTGGAAGGATATATTATGTGCAAAATATAATCTCAATAGAGGAGATTTGGTAAGAAGCACCCCGAGAGTCAGAGGATCGCATTTCTGGGGGAAGATAAAGAAAGGATTAGAAATTGTTCGAGATTGTGTTCGATGGTTGGTCAGGAATGGAGAGACAACAAAGTTCTGGACGGATTGCTGGACAGATTTCAAGCAATCACTATATCCTTTGGCAATCCAACCTTTAAATCCTAATGATATTGATTCTCTGGTTGTTCATTTTACATTAAACACAAGTTCTGGACGGATTGCTGGACAGATCAGGTATGGAAACTGGGATTTAATGCTCGTATTGGGCGATGTCCCCCACTTCAAGCAGAACTCTGGGGGATATGGCATGGAATGACCATAGCCAGCCAGTATGGTTTCAAACGCCTGCATATCCACTCGGATAATGTGGAGGCGGTCCAACTGATCCAACAGAAATCGGAGCAGGAACCGGTCTTGATGTTAGTCAAGCAAATTCAAAGGCTTTGCTGCTGTTTTTCTGAACTGAAGGTCTCTTATATACCCAGAGATCACAACACAATAGCTGACACATTGGCAAAACTGGCTTTATCTCATACAAGTTATCAGCGACAGGTTTACAACTATCCTCATGAAGTGCCGCAAATTGCAGTACGTCCTCAGTTAGTTGGTTACCCAAGTTCAGTGCAGGTGACCTCTGGTACAGTGCATGCTCATCGTCCCATACTGAGTTCCATGTTCTCTGCACGGCCGGGAAGCTTAAATGAAGTTCGAAGATCTCTTGCCATGGAAGCATACTTAAAACCTCCTTAGAGGATGTAATTTGTTTTGATTTCGCTCCTATGTAATTAAAAAAAAAAATTAAAGCAGCAGTATCGCATTATTTTCTCAAAATGTGAAGTAAAATCAACGCCAAGTCTCAGTGTACACCCAATTTATAAATTCCTCGAACCCTAGCAAGGAGGAGATACTGGCAATTAGGTTTTCACCTTATGTAGCACAGGTTTGTCTGAAGCTCGGCATTTTTCATTTGAGTCCGTTTTTTGCTGTGACCAGCTTAACTAGAGAAGGGAACCCGAAGTGCGAATCCAAGAGTTTATTTTACACCGGCAGGATTTTATTCCACACAATGTACCTCACAAACACCAACAACAACATTGAATTTGATCACAGACGATGTACAGCAGTCCATAACAAGTTTACGCCACAGAATGGACGGCCAATTAAAGACAAATCTCTAAGCTCAAATTGCACGGCCAGTTGAAGACAAAATCATACCAGCATGAAACTGCAAGCAACACAAAAACATAATCCCTGATAATTAGGGCACAAAAATGTTTAATCTGATACCGTCAAAATTAAGGCACTTCACCGTAGGTATTGCTGGACTCTACTGTCGGGAATATGACGGTGGAAATGCCGCCGGAGAACGGCGCTGACGAGAGCTGTTTGGGAATGAGTTCTTCAGTTCTTCAGTTTGTGGGACGGACTCTGTCTCGGGTTTTTCAACAAGTCAAAAGTTATGGGGTGGGAACAAAAAATAAAATCGCTGAACATTTTTTATTTTGCAAATATTTTATTGCTGACGTGTCAAAATTCAACGTGCATTTTTTGGAGAGATGTTAGGGATACAAAAGTGCCCAGCGATTTAAAAAAAATATGCCCAGCGATTTAAAAAAAATGTGCCCAGCGATTTAAAAAAAATGTGCCCAGCCACAAAATTACATGTGATTCAGACGCAAACTAATTTTACACCGAATTTTGTGTACAAGCAAAACGATACAGTTTCACCTAAAATTGTGAAAAAGGAGGTTTGTACTTGCTAATCCCGAGAAGAATATTCGCCTATTCAAAAGCCGACTCATTTTTAAAAAAATGGACGACGGCCGCACATCGTAGGATAAGAACGAGCAACCATGGACAAGATGAAGCTTTCAAGGAAAGTGAGAAAAAAAAGACAACCCGTCAAGCGTCTTTCTTTCCCCTGATCGTGCCAGATCTGAGGAGATCGATTAGCAGTGGGATGCGGCTAGGGTTCTGATTTAGACCTTGTCATGACTGCCCTTCTCCAGGATCTCGATTCTCCTCAATTTGGGGGATTGGTTCTTCGTCAGAGGTTCTTCTTTCTTTGGAGCTGGTAGTTCTTCTTCTCACACCTTTGCGGTTCAGAGCTCGGTCAGGTTGGGGTTTAAATGAAGTGATCTCGACATCCAACGGTCTAAAAAAAATTCGGTAGGATAAGGCAAAAATTTGCACAATAGGTTCGGTTTTAGAAAAAAACTGCAAAAGTACAGGCCGAGGAAATTGCCAGAAGGGTGACCGGAAGAGTTGTGCAAGGACGGCGACTCCAAATCAACATGGCTAGATACCAGCCCTTCAAAGGAGAGAGCAGCAACACCAGATGGACTCCGATGAAAAAAACAGTACAATGGGGCCGGACCACAGATACTCTGGCGGGATCTGGATTGGTCAAAGAGGGAACATCTTTTGCACGAGCCACTGCAATGATTGCCGCACCTACACCAAAGGCGATTAGTCAAGGGGATTCATTCACAATAGCTAACAGTGCAATAGATTGGCTTAAAAATGCACTACTCGCTCGTCTGAAAGGATCACCAGGATTGATCATATCCAGGATGAAAGCGATGGGCTACATCTCTTTCAAACTAAACAGGCTCAGAGAGAATGTAGCTCTCATATGGGGAATGACTGGAGACGACGCAAAAAAGTTAATGGAGTTTGGTAATCAATCCACAAACCTCCTCTTTGATGAGATCAGAGTATGAGAGGAGGATGTAGATCCAGAGCTGCGTAAGGTTTGGGTAAAAGTTAAAGGCATTCCAATCCATGCAAGAACGGAAGATTGTATCAGGTGGGTTGGAAGTAAAATTGGAGCAGTGGATATGGTGGATGAAGATACATTGAGCAAAGCAAATCTTCTATGGTGTCGGATGAAAATACATACCTCCAGGAAGGCGAATCTGGGGGGAACTCTCATGGTGGTGATCGACAACAAGGTGTATGACCTATTGATTGATGAGGAAGATGATATAATCACCCCGCCGGAGTATAGATCGGAGCTGCCACACGTTTTGCCTGAGAAGACGAAGCGGACGATGGTGAGGGAGGAAATTACAATGATGCCCTTGATTTCAAAATTGAATTTGAAAATAAAATCAAATTCAAATCCTGGATTCGAAGGGTGATGGAAATACAGTTGACGAGAATCTAGGTCAATTACCTATAATTACGGATCTGGAGTCCATCCAAAATTCGGTTGAATTGTCTCATGGGAATAATAAGGGTAATGACATGGACCCACCTGCACCCAAAGCAAGAAAACAAGCTTCCAGACCCAAGCCTTCCAAGCCCCCCAAAATTAGGAAAATTGTTGTTTCTGCCACAAAATAGCGGCTAGTTTTTTAATTTGCCACTCACTGGTCTTCGGAAGACCAGTGAGAGGAACCGGTCTTTGGAAGACCGGTATAAAAAAATACCGGTCTTCCAAAGATCGGTTATAATTAAAATCGCTAATCAACGTAATTAAGGATTACACCGGTCATTCGAAGACCGGTATGTTTAAAAAGTTATTTTTAATACATACCG
>JAOYMZ010092528.1:0-10482 GCA_025802335.1 Pinguicula primuliflora | reverse complement strand
GGCAAATGCGCGGATTAGTATCCGCGCATTCGCCAAATGCGCGAACACCTGCCGCGCAGTAGCCAACTGCGCGGCAGGGCATTTTCGCAAAATTTACCCTCTGACAGGGCAAAGAAAAAAATTTTCCTTTCTTTTGTTGTCTGTCTGTATGCCAGTTTTTACCTGTTCTTAGATTTAGACCTATTTGTATAGGATCTATAACCAAATCAGACGAGCATGAGTTTGAAACATGTAAGTGTCTAGGCAAAATGTGAATACCTGGAGAAGACACCAAATCAGACAAAGACGCGCCAACAGAGTTGATGTCAGGGGCACTACTAGGAACTCCCGGAAAGGTGCCCTTATCAAAAATAACATTGCGGGATATGTAGACCTGTTTGGTGAGAGGTTCATAGTATTTATACCCTTTGTGCTTAGTGTTGTACCCTAAAAAATATATTTCTTACTACGATACATGAACTTTGTGGTGTTATAGGGATAATATGCACTTCCAAACACTCGAAATGTTGAGTAATCGGGTGTGACCCCATGAAGCAGTGAGTATGGGCTGTCATAATCAAGCACGGGTGTAGGTAGATGATTAATAATGTAATTTGCAGTAAAGATGACATCTGGCCAGAAACTACGAGGTAGTTGTGCCCTAGATAACAAACAGAGACTCATATCCATTAAATGACGATGCTTATGTTTTGCCACTCCATTTTATTGTGAGGTGTGTGGGCAGGATATCTTATGTAATATGCCATGCTTTGTCAAAAACGACGTAAAACTGTTTGACACATACTCCCCACCACCATCACTCTGAAGCTATTTGATTTTTCACAAGTGCTTTAAAATCAATAAAGATTTTAAAAACGTCAGATTTGTGTGTAAGTGGATACAACCATGTAAAACGCGAAAAATCATCGATAAATATGACATAATATTGTAATCCAGTGTTTGATGAACAGAAGCGGACCATACATCAGAATGAAAAAGATCTAATGGAAAGCTAAAAAGACGTGCAGATGATGGAAACGGTAATTGTTTACTCTTACCAAATTGACATGCTGCTCAAAAGTTTAAACAACTAGGACCTGACACAGGCAGTTTATTAAACTAAACTAAACGATTAATTACGGGAGCAGCAGAGTGACCTAGTCTCTCATGCCAATTATTAATGGATGCATTCACACCAACCATACCCGTCAATGCACATTTAGGATTTGAGGTATCCGACAGGTTCACTGGATATAGCCCATTGACACTATGCTCTTGTAGGAGCGTCTTCCCCGTTTTGTTGTCCTTCGCCTGATAACCATATTTAGTCAAGACAAAGAAACAATCGTTATCCCAACAAAAATTGTAGACGGAAAGCAGTTTAGCAAAAGCATTAGGACAATGAAAGACATTTGAAAGAGTAAGAGATCTAGTTGGAGTTTGGTAAGTTAATTAACCAGTGTGCTGAATTTTGAGAGACCCTCCATTACCTACAGCAACCTCGTTTCCTCCTGAATAGTATTCCTGCAAGGAAGGAGTGGCTAAATCATTAGTGATATGATTGTTTTCCCCTGAATTGGCAAACCACAATCCATTGTCAAAGGACGCATTTGACTGAGCTGTCATGGCCATGAGATCTGCAAGCAGGTGGATGTCGACCCTGAAATGTGTAATCCATACGATTAAAACAATCAAGTGCCATGTGACTGCCACCTCCACATATCTGACAGGCGTATGGGTTGACCATACTTGAATTATTAACAGATGACGTCTGCTGAGTACGGCTCGGTCAAGAAGATCCTGTACGAAGGTTGGTTTCGGGCTGTTGTTGATGTGGGCTGCTGAATGCACTATGATTTGGGTTACCAAACCCTTTTTGTCTCGGCCTGTTTGACGAGTTACTCAAACCACTTGGCCCATCTCATGTAGTCGTCTTCAACAGTAAAAAATCTCCATCGCGATCCCCAAATGAATTTTGTCCCGAAAAATCAGTGGAATGCTGGAAACCAGGAGGGTTAAATCATCTCTGTGAAAAACATCCTCAGCCTGAAAATCTTCCATTGAAACGACCACCGCCTGGGTAACGGCCACGGAAACCGCTAGGAACCCGTCGTGGGTCTCCATATTCGATGGTGTTGCTCGTCAACCAGAGAGCCCCCGCGTCTGGCTCTGGTGGTGAGGGCACAACGACGAGTGATTCATAGGTCAGCAACTCACTCTCGAAATCCTCCATGGTTAATTTTGCAAGTCATCGTGCGAAGGATATATGAGGGACAAACATTTGAAATGAAGACGACAGACCTCCGGTGATGTAATCAATAAGTTCGTTGTCGGTAATGATTTGTCCGGCAACAGATAACTCAGCTCGCAGTAGTTTGGTAGATTTGAGATAATCTCTGCAATTTTGTTAGCCCTGTTTCAGAGTTTGGAGGCTTCGCTTGAGATTCAAAACTCGAGACACATTCCTGGGAGAAAAGCGACGGGATAGTTTATACCAAACAGCATGAGCGCTTGTCAAGCCATACGTTTCGGGCGGGATTTTAGGAAATAGTGATTCATTAATCAGAGCCAGAACAAATTGATCTTTTTTGCTTCATTCAACGAACTCCGGATTGATCATGTCCTTTGGATCATCAGCACTCGTTCCTTGTAGATTTGCAACCGGGCAGGGCATGGTTCCATCAGCTATAGCCATCAGGTCATGACTACACAGGGTTGGGACGATCTGTGACAGCCAAGAGAGGTAATTACTCGAATCTAGTTTCACGGATACAATTTGAGAGAGATTAGGGTAGGAGAATGCCATTGAACACAAATCTACTTATTGATGATGAGATATAGAGTTAAGAGGCACACACTGCACAGTCTGTTTGAACTAACAGAGATATGGGCAGAACACCAGGTGGGGTTGCTATTCTTCACGTACGAAACCACATGGTTTTGTTGCTGAACACCACAATAATACTGATGGCTGCTGAGTGCTTGAGTGACTACACTTCACTCAAGATTTTGCAGCTGTGAACCACCAAATCACACACCTAACTTAGGATCAATGAATTGCGTGATCAAGATCGCTCCGATACCATAAAAGAGTTTTGAAGAACTGAAGAACGAAAATATTTCTTTACTATTGATACACACAGTTATGATACAATATATAGACATTGTTTGTAGAGTCCTATATGGTAAAGACTTTGTTTACCATATTTATCTACCCTACCATATCTTGCAATACATTGATTACACGGTTATTGTTTATTGACCAAATCTTCCGGGATTTCCTTAACAACTTCTGTCATTTCCTCAACATCCTTAGCAATAAATACTGTCATGTAAGGACTTTATCACCTTTTCACCATATGCAAAACTCTTCTTAACTCATGCTTTTTTCATGCATCAGTAATTATATCTGACTAATGTTTTAGGGTCCGTTTACTGTATGTGATAGCTTTCGATTATGAGCGTTATTGCAGTTTTTAACGACCATAATCAAATTGCCAAACTTGCTTACTGCGACTTTGATTTAGAGCGTTACCGAAGGTACAACTCTCCAAATCCAACAAAAAAATGTCGGTAATTTGATTGGGTTCGTTATTTCAATCCATGCAAACATAACTGATTTCGAGCGTTATGAATTTAATGAAATATTAAAAGACTAAACTATCTTTCACTCTTCATCTAAATTACTAACCCACTTAATTTATATACAATTTTAACCCTCAAAATTAAAATCTCTGTATCGCGATAGAAGAAGAACTATGAACCCTACCTGTTCTGTGTTTGCGTATTCGTCTTCAAATTCGACGAATCAATGAATTTTATTGCAGATATACGCAAATCTGCTATCTGGGTAAGTGTTTATTTATGCGATGGGTTGTTTGTTTATAAGGATGTGTTGAGTCGACCTGATGGTTTGAGAGTTCCTTAAGGTACTTCCTTCAATTAGTTTACGTGTTTTTAAGGTACTGCATTCAATTAGTTAATGGTATGTTATGTTTTTAGGCACATACTATCTTGCAGATAATGAGTACATAAATCGCGAAGATTTTTTGGTTCCCTACCATCGTACACGATACCATCTGCAGGAATGGGCCACTGGGAATCGAGCTCCACAGAATGCGAAAGAGCTTCAATCTGAAGCACTCTAAGGTAAGGAATGTGATTGAACGCACGTTTGGCATCCTAAAGTGTCGCTAAACAGTGTTGAGGTCCCCTATGTACTACGATATAATATGTTAGATCAAGGTGATTTATGCTTGTGCTATTCTTCATAACTTTCGCCAAGATAATCAGCCCCACGATCTTCTAGACGAGTTTAAGTATGAACTAAACATACCAAGTCAGGCTTACACAGATTTTTCTACAAAACATATTGTGACCTTAGAACCATCTCCTACATGGACAATGAAAAGGGATGAAATGACCACTTCAATGTTTACAAGATATAGAAATGTGGCCCCTGGACAGAATCTATGAACTTCTATGTTGGCTTATTTTTCGAGTGTAAACATTGATCAGTATAGTTTGTTGGCTTGTTTTTTGGAGTGCAAACATAGTTTGTTTTAGTTTTTTGAATTGTTTTTCGAGTGTAAATATTGTTTATTTTGTTGGCTTGTTTTTCGAGTGTATAACATTGATATTCGATTTGAGAGTATATGATTTTTTCGAGGGTATGATTATTGTGCACATTTTTTTTTTGGAAAAAAGAGAATGTTCTTTACTGCGTATATCCCAGAAAATCTTGTTTACCGTGTTTGATTTGGGTAGCATTGAATTATCAAGTATTTACAGCGTGAAGGGTATTTTAGTCATTTAACTATCATTTAACTATTCAATTAGTCTAAATCCACTTCAAAATAAACACGCGAAATCATAAATAACTCAATCTAAATCAAACTTGAAATGTTATTTATTACATTTGATGTTAATATTGATAACATTCCAAATCAAAATTATACTCGAAATCTTAAACCTGCGGTAAACGAATCCTTATTTGATAGTAGCCGAATCATGAGGACCCACTCAATCATGATACTTTAGGTGTGTGGACATATAACTCAATGTTTGAATCTAATGTTTGGAGGACAGCGCATGATGCCATTTGTCAGACTTGAGTTTTATGTTGAATTGAATTGAGTTTTTGTTTTAATGTTTCTGAATTTCATCATTTTGAAAGAAAGACAATATTTGAAACATGTGAACATATGAATATATTTAATTTTTATATTTTGAAAGAAGTCAAAATTTGTCTTTAGACAATCTTATTTTCGCACCCCATGTGGACTAACTATGCTTGAGCTATTTTAAATATTTGAAGCCACTTTCAACTTAGACTATGCTCAATTCAATTTCGTTTTCCAAGCTTCCTTTTGAGGTTCTAATATGAGACCGGTAAAAATGGTCTGGTGCCTAAATTATGTTATGAGACCGGTAAAAATGGTCTGGTGCCTAAATTATGTTATGAGACCGGTAAAAACCAGACTATGTTATGAGACCGGTAAAAATGGTCTGGTGCCTAAATTACTATAAGTTCCATCTTCTAATATGGATGGATGTTGTTTGTTTCATGTGTTAGAAGTATTTGTTCCATACCGATTGTGAAACCATAGTTGGATTAGTTTAAATAGGAATTGTGGGGAGAATTTATCACCTTGGGTTCAAGGTTTTAATGGTGACACCCACATTCCTACCAAATTCACCCCACGCGCACTTGCACACACGAGACCCGAACCGATCGTAAACGGTCGGGCTCGCTTCTTCATCATGGACTCGTGACCCGAGTATTGGGTCGACCCAGCTTCTTTCCCATTTCTTCTAAATTCTATCACACCATACCCAAGTGTCGTCTAAGCGCCTGCTTAGACAGCTTATACAGACACCTAGGTGCAGGGCAGTCCGACCACCCAATGCATTTTAGAACATTACATTTGATGGTTACATAAGATCTCAAATATTGGTTCTATGATGGGGTGTGACCCCATTTGATCTCAACAAGATTTGCCATAACATATTTGAATTGCATCCTCCCTCAAGGGTTGCACAAACAAGAGAAGCTCTATAGCATATCACTATTTCACACAATTTCCGCACCAAAACACAAAAACACACATACCAATATTGGTGTGTGTATTTGTATGGGCCTCACTCTCACTGTTGTGAGAGGGGTGTGAGGCACTGCTTTTGAAGCGGCGCGCTATACCACTTTTGCACAAACAAATACTCTCTATTCGTCCCTTCACCCATAATTTGAGAGAAAACTTATATATGAACACACACATGATTTTTGCACGATTATGTACGTGCCAACACCACATTGTCCTAATGGGTGGCCCACCATTTTTGGATGGCCAATGTGATGCTGCCATGCCCGCAACTACGGTGAAATAGTGTGGTCATGTGTTGCGTTATGATATATAGCACTCCTACAGTGCATTATTATCACACTCCTTTCATGTGGCAGGATTTCATTGGTGTACCAGGTGGGTGTTATTTTTAACACTCTGTCGGGACCGCTGGCATGTTCAATGAATTGTTGCCACGTGGCAGGAGTGGCAAGAGTGTGATAATAATGCCAGACCAAGGTTGTGATTTATCATTTTCCAATGCCTTACACCATTTTTGGGAATCTTACTTCCCCCTCTAATTATTCGTATGCTGGCTCTCTATGCTTTTTATAAATAGGTTTTGATTGGATCCGACGGTGTCAACTCTTTTGTCGCCAAGTTTCTTGGCTTGAGCAAGCCACTATCCGTGGGCCGTTTAACGGCTCGCGGCATGACATTTTTTGAGGATGGCCATGGGTACGAGCCAAAGGCAATGATATTCTATGAAAAGGGAGTCAGATTTGGGATCATACCATGCGATGATCAATCCATTTTCTGGTACTTCACATTTACGCCTCCTACAAAAGATATGGAACAAAATCCAACCGAGTTGAAGCAATACATCCTGAGCAAGCTCGGGAAAGTCTCTGAAAAAGTGGTGAAAGTACTCGAGAAAACAGATTTAAAATATATTTCATTGACAAAACTGAAATTCAGACATCCCTTGAATCTCCTATGGGGCAACATATGCATGGACAACATTTGTGTCATTGGAGATGCATTTCATCCCATGACACCGGACCTCGGACAAGGCGCGTGTTCGGCTCTAGAAGACAGCATTGTCTTGTCACGTTTGTTAGGTGAGGCTCTGAAGGCGGATGATGGGAGGGATGAAGAGAACAAGGCTCGTAGAATCCGAATCGGGTTGGAGAAATTTGCCAAGGAGAGGAGATGGAGAAGCTTTGAACTGATTAGCATATCTTACCTGATGGGTTGGGTACAACTGAGTGATGGATTTGTGATGAATTTTGTGAGGGATAAGCTGATCGCCAAGATGTTGGCTCGTACCGTTTTCAACAAGACTATGTATGATTGTGGGAAGCTCACTGGTTAGTGATTTCCTCTCTTCCTACGTCAATGCAGGAGTTGGCCGCTCTAAGACAAACCAAATTTCGTGTTCCAACATCCATGAACAATGGCCTACGGAGAATTTGTATTAATTTGGCAAAACTCTAGAAAGTATGTATAATTTCGGGTCTTTGTGACCCTTAGAATTTCTAGCGATTCATATCTCATTAGTAGCTCATATTTTTATTAACGTGTAATTTCGTATCGTCGAATTTTATTACAAAAAAAACTAGTTAATGATTGATGGATAGAGGGTGTTTGTGGATTTGGTTACACAAGGCTTTTAATGATACTTATTCTAATTTCAGCCATTTAATTTTGAATTTTTGTTTCTGCAACCAGTTCCTTCTTTAGAAGAGCCACTCTCTTTCTATTAATGCGGAGTTGCATTTTTAATTCGTGTGTTGAAACTGTCCCACAATGATTTGAGATTAGTGAAAAATAAAGTTTAAATAGGAATGTGACTTAGAATCAAATATCTTGTGCTTAGAGTTTTTATGAGGATAACACACATTTCTACCAAATTAATCCCATACGCGCACCCACACACACGAGACTCACAAGATGTGGGCTTCATTCATTCAAAAGCCTGCTGACCCTCGAGATGCGGGTCGGGCAGCCCGATACCCGAATAATGGACTGGGTTAAATTTCTTCAAAGGCATCGAGACCTGAATAATGGGTCGGGCCAGATTTCTTCATGGTATCAGAGCAGTTTTCGCTTGGTTTATATGGTGTGAGTGTTCAAGTCGGACAAGGCTTGCCTAGTCGGACTTGAGGAAGAGTGTTGAAACTGCCCCACACTGATTTAGGATGAGTGAAAAATAAGATTTAAATAGGAATGTAGGTTAGAATCAAATAATTAAAAAAGGTTAGAATCAAATACCTTGGGCTCAGAATTTTTATGAGGATAACCTACATTCCTACCAAATTAACCCCACACGTGCGCCCACACACACAAGACACACAAGATTTGGGCTCGATTCATTCAAGAGCCCGCTGACCCTCGAGATGTGGGCTGGGCAGCCCGAGACTCGAATAATCGATCGGGCCAGATTTCTTCACGCCATCATCTGATATCTTATTTTTTGCCTTACTTTTAGTTCGACCTCGTTTTTTTTTATAAGTGAGATTTTGTATTAAGTGTAATATTTATATATATGTACATTTTCACCATTTTTTCTTGCTATTGGGCTATACAATTTCAGCACCATTCTCCAACCCCAACAGATAAGCCCAATTGCATGTGATCCTGTAAGATAAGTCAAGTTCTCAGCTGGATTTGGGCCATAACCGAATACACATGCGGGATTTCGTGTCGGATAACCGCCGCATTTCTCATCTTCCACAAATGACAGACCATCTCTTGCCAAATTTGAGGCCAAATCGTCTTATGCGCTCGGGTAGAGGGTGAGTTGTGAGTTAGATTCACAAGCTGCTCCCAATTTGTCAAGTTTGGAGTCGGGATATCAATCCATTCAAAACAGAGTTTCTAGGCTGCGCATGTAATCGGACAGGAGAGGAAAATATGATCTACAGACTCGTGCCCCTCCTGGCATAAGGGGCGTTGCAAAGTAGCTGATGTGACTCCTTGCCGTGCTGAAGTATCCACAGTAGGTACTCAATTATGCAGAGTTTTCCAGACAAATCCGGCTACCTTTGAAGGTACATTTTTTATCTGTATTGTAGACGCTAAGCAATTTCCAGGCAAATCTGGCTACCTTGGCTTTGATATTTTGATATTTTTTTTATATGTGAATAAATTGACAAAAAAATATTTATACATTTTGGACTAAAAATTCACAACATGCTGGTATAGCCGCAGAGAAGATGTTTCTTATCATGCAGACAATTATGTAAGAGTACACACACATAAATGGCAAATAGATGTTGATGCTCCTATAGAGATTGTACTCGATTGCTGTTGCTGGCACGAAGATGGAGACCCCCATCAATCTGCAGACGCAGAGTAATCATCATTCTATACTTTACTTTGTTGAATTGTTGGTCCCATACCGATTGGGAAACACTTGTTGGACTAGTTTAAATATGAATTGTGAAGAGAACCTATCACATTAATATCATGGTTTTAATGATGATACCTACATTTCTAATATAATCCCCACGTGCACCCACACACGAGACCCGTATTTACGGGCACAATTTACTCTAAGGCCCGGTGACCCAATTATGGGCCGGGCAGCCCGTGACCCGTACTTATGGGCCAGGTCAGATTTCTACTTGGTATCGGAACCCAGAAGTTGAGGCCCAAATGTTTCTACTGCGCTTATACAATGTGCGTGTTTAAGTCCGATAGGGCTTGCCTAGTCGGACTTGAGGGAAAGTGTTAAAGTGTTTGTCCCATACCGATTGGGAAACACTTGTTGGACTAGTTTAAATAGGAATTGTGGGGAGAATCTATCACTTGATATCATGATTTTAATAATGACACCCACGCTCGTCAAGTATTGACGACAATACAACTGAATCAAGGTGAGAATCGAAGAACTGGAGCAGAATCCTGCTCTATAACATGTAGAAAGGTTTGAATTCTGTGAGAGATAGATGAAGAAACAGAGAGGTTTTCGTAGTTAACGAGAGAGATGCGCAGCCAGAGAGAGAAAACTGACTGATGAGAGTAAACCGAGTGAGTGAAGTAGAGTTTCACACTGTAACCTTATGACGTGGGATCTAGAACATTCCACATGGGCCAAGTAATAAAAATGGTCACACGGTTTGAGTTGGCGGGATCTACAATTTGGAGAACAAATATCCTTGCAATATTTGTTGAATTAAACATTACTGTTATATTTGGTGATTGTGAATATTTGATTATAATTGCTACTGATTTTGATATATAATATTTAGTGCATAATTCTTAATTGTGAGCTACTGTTGATTATATTAAGTGTTGAGATATTTTTGGAGACTAGTAAATATTATTTTTGTTGTAATCTGAAGAATTATGCCAGAGACAAAAGGAGAAGAAGATGAGCGTAAAACTGTGTTCTTTATTATTCTTTGTAATCCTCTTTATATAGAGGTAAGGACCA
>JAOYMZ010092527.1:0-10482 GCA_025802335.1 Pinguicula primuliflora | reverse complement strand
ATCATATGCTAGATAAGGGGTGGAGCAATACAACCTGGTGGTTGCTGGAGCTTGATATGTATGCTGGACTTCCTCTTCACCCGAGACTCCATTCTTGGACATGGTTGGGTGGATGGTGCTAGGAGCTTCCAAACTTCACTACTTGCTATCAATTTTTATGAAAGGGCTGCATTTTCTCAAAAAGAACAAGTTAAACTACTAAAAGCAATAAAGGATAATCATAAGATACCTAGCTTGGGTTGCCTCCCAAGAAGCTCTAAGGTTATAGTCTCTAGATAGATTTTTTCTTTTTCACTCTTTGAAGTAGATCACCTCCATCCTCTTGTCAAGATCTTGAGGAGAGGTATAGTTCTTCAATCTGTTGTCATTGACCTTGAAGGTTTTGGTTCCCTCACTCTTTATCTCCATTGCTGCATGGGGATAAACTTTGACAACTTCAAAGGGACCTAGCCATCTGCTCCTGAGCTTGCCAGGGAAGAGTCTCACTTTTGAGTTGAATAAGAGAACCTGCTGACCTTCTTCAAATGATCTTCTTGTGATGTGCTAGTCATGCCATCTCTTGGTCTTCTCTTTGTAAATCCGAGAGTTCTCATAAGCATCCAATCGAATCTCATCCAATTCAGACAATTGAAGCAACTTATTCACTCCAGCAGCTAAGTAGTCCATGTTCAGAGTTTTGATAGCCCAATAGGCCTTATGCTCCAACTCCACAGGGAGGTGGCAAACCTTTCCATACAGCAATCTGAAGGGGGAGGCTCCAATTGGTGTCTTATAAGTAGCCCTATATGCCTATAGAGCATCTGAAAGTCTCATGGACCAATCCTTCCTTGATGCACCAACTGTCTTCTCTAATATGAGCTTGATCTCTTGGTTGGTGATCTTAGCTTGGCCATTTGCTTGAGGATGATATGGATTAGTGGTCTTGTGCTTGACTCCATACTTGGTGAGCAAGTTCTCAAACAACCTATTGCAAAAATGAGAACCATTGTCAGAAATAATGTATCTAGGGGTGTCATACCTTGCAAAGATATTACTATTCAAGAACTTGACAACACTGCAACATCATTTGTAGGGGAAGCTATGGCCTCAACCCATTTTGAAACATAGTCAACTGCCAGAAGGATATAGAGCTGTCCCTTGGATGGAATGAATGGGCCCATAAAATCAATCTCCCAAACATCAAATACTTCAACTTCTAGCATGCTGACTTGAGGTATCTCACTTCAGTTGGACAAGTTTCCAACCCTTTGGCATCTATCACATGCCTGAAAGAATTGATGAGCATCCTTGAATAAACTTGGCCAATAGAACCCACACTGCAACACCTTGGCTGTTGTTCTCTTTCCTCCAAAGTGACCTCCACACTCAAGTGAATGGCAATGCTGAAGAATAGAATGGATCTCATGCTCAGGAACACACCTCCTCACTACTTGATCAGCACATATTCTGTAGAGGTAAGGGTCTTCCCAAATATAATACTTGAGGTCAGAATAGAACTTCTTCTTTTGCTGCCAAGACAAGCTAGGAGTTCGGTTCATGGCCAGATAGTTGACATAATCAGCAAAGCATGGTGTGGGCCGAATGTCAATGGATATGACCATCTCATCTGGGAATGAACCTGGAATAGGTGGAGGCAAGTCAGTACTTGAAGTGCTCTCCAATCTAGATAAGTGATCTGCAATCACATTCTCCACTCCCTTTTTATCTTTCACTTCAATATCAAACTCTTGGAGAAGTAGAACCCATCTGATCAACCGTGGCTTGGCATACTTCTTGACCATCAAATACTTTATGGTAGCAGTGTCTGCAAAGACAGTCACTTTGCTCCCAAGAATATAGGACCTGAACTTGTTGAATGAGTAGATAACAACAAACATCTCCTTCTCTGTGTAGTGTAATTTAGTTCTGCAGACTGAGCATCCTATTGGCATAAAAGATAGTGTGAAGTAGCTTCTCTTTCCGTTGGCCAAGGACAGAACCAATGGCAACATCTGAGGCATCACACATAATCTCAAAAGATAGGAGGTGCTTGCATTACTGGAGCTGAAATCAGGTGCTGCTTGAGCTTCTCAAATGCTACCAAGAACTCCTCACTCATCCTAAACTCAACATCTTTCTCCAAGAGATGGCAGAGAGGCTTTGCAATCAAGAAAAAGTCTGTGATGAATCTTCTATAAAACCCTGCATGGCCTAGGAAGCTTCGGACATTTTTGATTGAGTAAGGGGTGGTAAGTTTTTGATGGTCGAAACCTTGGCCTTGTCAACCTCTAATCCTCTTGATGAAACTTGATGTCCTAAAACAATGCCTTCATTTACCATGAAGTGACGCTTCTCCCAATTGAGCACTAGTTGAACTTCTTCACATCTCTTGAGCACTGT
Organism: Pinguicula primuliflora; assembly: GCA_025802335.1. Classification (NCBI taxonomy): domain Eukaryota; kingdom Viridiplantae; phylum Streptophyta; class Magnoliopsida; order Lamiales; family Lentibulariaceae; genus Pinguicula; species Pinguicula primuliflora. The sequence goes on along the minus strand of JAOYMZ010092527.1, from coordinate 8,103 downwards.
TTGCAAATTGATCAAGCACTGCTTGAAAGTGTCTCCAAACACACTGAAATCAACCTTGAAGAACTCAATCACATCCCCTAGCATGTCACTGGACACTGCCATCATACATCTCTGAAATGTGGCTGGAGCATTGCTCAATCCAAAAGACATTCTCCTAAAAGCAAATGTGCCATAGGGACAAGTGAATGTAGTCTTCTCTTGATATTCAGGATCCACTGTAATCTGGTTGTAGCCACTATATCCATCAAGATAACTATAATAAGCATGGCCTGCCAATCTATCAAGCATCTGATCAATGAATGGGAGAGGATAGTGATCCTTTCTAGTGGCTTTGTTCAACTCTCTATAGTTCATACAAACTCTCCATCCAGTCACTGGCCTTGTTTCAATCAACTCTTCATTTTCATTCATCAAAACTGTCATGCCCCCTTTCTTAGGTACACATTGCACAGGACTAATCCAACTGCTATCAGAGATAGGATAGATAACCCCTGCATCTAACCACTTGATGACTTCTTTTCTGACCACATCTTGCATGTTCGGATTCAACCTCCTTTGAGCAGCCACTACTGGCTTCCAATGATCATCTAAGAGTATTTTTTGCATACAAAGAGTAGGAGAGAGTCCCTTGATATTGGCCAAAATCCATCCAATTGCACCCTTGTGCTTTTTCAGAACTTCAACCAACTCTGCCTCTTCTTCTGATTCAACTCCCACTAATCAAAACTGGCAGATCAGTGCCTTCTCCAAGGAAGGCATACTTTAAGTGGCTTGGAAAAGCCTTCAACTCGAGCTTAGGTGGTTGAAGAAGTGAACTCTGCAAGGGAGATGGTCTTTCACCCAAAGAAGAAGTGAACTCTAGTCCTCTTGGCTTCCAAGGCTTCCTATCTTCCATATGATGAGCATAGAGACACACGGCTGCTTCACTAAGAATGTCAGGATGCTTACTGATCAGAAATGTCTCCAATGTATCTATCATGCATCCCAACTCCTCAATATAAGAATCTTGGATCACTTCCACAAGGTTGCATTGCTTCAATTCGTAATTAAAAGCTAAAGGCATCTTCAATGATGGATAGACATTGAAAGTAACCTCTTCTTCTTCTATTCTTAGTTTCAGCTCTCCTCTTCTAAGGTCAATCAGTGCATCAGCAGTCAGCAAGAAAGGTGTCCGAATAATGATAGGCACTCCCTCATCTTCCACCATATCAAGAATCACAAAATCTACAGGGAAGTAGAGCTTGTCTACTTTCACTAGAACATCTTCCACTATACCTCTTGGCTTCCTCAATGACTTGTCTGCCATCTGAAGAGTGATCCCATTCAGTTGTGTCTCAGCAAATCAAAGTCTCTACAAAATAGAATAAAGCATCAAGTTAATACTTGCGCCTAAATCACATAAAGCTCTAGCAAAAGAATGCTCTCCAATAAAACAAGGAATAGTAAAACTCCCTAGATCACTGCACTTGGTAGGGATTGGAATCTGTCTGCTAACCACTGCAGAGCACTCAGCTGTGAGAGGGATTGTGCCCTCTTCTTCTACCTTCCTCTTGTGAGTTAAGATGTCCTTCATAAACTTAGCATAAGAAGGCATCTTCTCCAAAGCTTCTGCAAAGGGAATATTGATTTGGAGTTTCTTAAAATGGGACAAGAATCTTCGGTATTGCTGCTCTAAGATGGTTTTATCAAATCTTTGAGGATAAGGTGCTCTTCTATACTCTTCAGGAGCGATGTCTCTTTCCTTCCATGGCACCTTCTTCTCTTTTCCAAGTCTCCTAGCCACTTCTAGCACTTGACCCGAAGCTTCCTCATCACTGACCTTCTCTTTTCTCTCTTCTTGAACAATGACTGATGGTGCAACAAGCTCGGGTATCTCTATTCTAGATCTAAGATGAATGACCTTACAATCCCTTGGATTGTTTTCTATGAAGCTAGGGAGGGTTCCTGGTTGTCTCTCTTGCATCTGAGTTGCTATCTGACCAACTGCAGTCTCAAGCTTTTGCAAACTCACCCCATGCTGTTGAAGTGTCACTCCTTGAGTTACTTGAGTTTTTGAGAAAGCCAGCACTTGCTGGGCAAGTTGGTGCACCAAGTCAGCTGTCTGTTTGTTTGCATCCTTCACCTCTTGAAGGGGATCCTTTCCTTGACCTCTTGATGCAACAGAAGTGCCAACATGTTCAAATTTAGGGGCTGGGGCTTGAAGCAAATGAGAATTAAGAGCACCTTGAGGGTTGCTCCAAGAAAATCCAGGTGCATCATGCTTTCTGAAATGACCATGGTAGCCTCCTCCTTGCTGAAATCTCTGTACCTGAATGTAGTTCATTTGCTCAATATCAGACTTACAATGACCGAAATGATGTCCTCCTCCACACAATTCACAAACTGTCTGAAAAATAGAATAGGCTTGAGGTTAGAGAGCTTGGCAAGCTGCTGCTGCTACGGGTCTAGGAGTGAGCTGAGCCACTTGTGCTGTTAGAGCTGCCAAAGCTGCTGCTATACCATCCTGCTGATTCACTCCATGAACTGTCTCCACTCCTCTTTGAGCTAACCTCTCCACTGGCTACTTATAACAGTTCTGTGCAAGTGTTTCCAACAAACTGAAAGCTTGATTGTAAGACTTTTGCATAAAGATAACATTAGCTGCTAAGTCTACATCTCTTCTAGTGCCATGATCCAAGTCAAAATAGAAAGCTTGAATCTGCCTCCAATGCTCTAGATCATGGTTGGGACAACTACTCAACAAACTCTTGAATCTCTCCCAAACCTCATAGATGTTCTCTTTTGGCCTTTGCCTGAAGGTTTGGATCTCATTCATGATCCTTGCAGTTCAGCTAGGTGGGAAAAAGTGAGTGAGGAAGGCTTCTGTCAACTCTTCCCAAGTCCTTAATGAATCTGATGGCTGACTATACAACCACTCGAGCTCTATCCTTAAGTGAGAAAGGGCACAACCTCAGTCTAATTGCTTCTTGGTCAGCCCCTTGGTCTTAATGGTGCCACATATCTCAAGGAAAGCATCAACATGTGTACAAGGGTTGCTTGACTCGGCCCCTCCATAGGTAGAATGTGATTGCATAAGATGGATGGTAGAAGGCTTGAGCTCAAAGTTGTCAGCTCCATTGGGTGGCCTTCAGATGGGTGGTGCATTTCTTGCTGCTTATAGCATGGCAAAAGACTCAATAGACCGATCATCAGGATGTGGGATAACAGCTCCTTACATGTCTATAATAGGTGGATCAACTGCTGGATGAACTCTATCCACTTCTTCCTCAGAATCTGTTTCAACTTGATGTTCAAGGCTAGTGCTACCTTCGGTTCCAAACTCTTGATCTAGAATCTGCTGCCTCTGAACTCTTCTCCTCTCAACTCTCAACCCTCGGCTTATTGCTGAATCAGATGAGTTCATAAACTCCTAATAAGAAACAAGCAATGAGTGAGATACAAGTTCACAAAAGATAAATAAAAACAGTTAACAAAGATCGTGCATCTAAACTTAGCATGAAATAGGGAAACTAGACCCCAACAACGGCACCAAAAACTTGATGGTTGGCAAAAGTAATGTACCTACGTGCAAGTATACATAGCCACAAGTAGTAATCTCACTACCAAGTAACAGTCATCTCCAATGGGAGTAGGTCTAAGACATGCTTGTTCGAATGCACTTTCCGAGTAACCACAATGATTTGAGTTGTCACTACTCTACTTAAACTAAAATGTAACTTAAACAACTAAACATGGCAAGCAATCACTTATGAGTATCTCAACCAAACCACAAAATGTAGCAATGGCAGAAATGTAACAAAAGATGATCAACAATGATGGAGAAATGCTGAAGGACTCAGTGTGTCACATCCCTATGTGTTCATGCCTTTCTTGTCTAACCTATTGCTTAGCTCACTTAACTAGCACCACAGGACTTCAATGCAACCAAAACTCACGGTCAAGTTAATTGCCCACTCTAGACCTCAACACGAAGAGTTCATTGACCTCAACCTCCACTTAGTGTATGTTGGTGACATTGAGCAAGATAGAACTATCCCTATTATGACACTACAAGTTAGGAGTGTTCAACCCCAAGGACAGTAGTGTGCTTGTGCCCTATGTCAAGGCTAGCCCTTGTGATCTTGTTTCCAGGTCAACCTTACCTAAATGAATGTAAATCTCGTGCACAAGACCACATTCAAAGATAAACAAGCACAAGCATACAAGATGAAGCAAGCTAAGAAAACATCATAGATTAAATCGACACAAAATCCATAAGGAGCTCAACCGAGCCTTAAGCTACAAATTTTAGCTCATTCTTAGAGCATGAGCTTGCAAATACAACGGTTCAATACAAAATAGTGTCATGTATACAAAGCGAGATAAGAAAATGGTGGCCCTTCTCTATCGGAAGACGGATGCTCTTCTTCCCCGAACTATTTTTCACCCAAAACTAGGGGTCTGCTCAATGTCTGCGTATCTCGCTGCTATGGGGAGCTCGTGGCTTGCTAGGAAAGAGAATGATTTCCCAGTTGTTCGTCTTTCATAAATCCAAGAATTTCACCTCTTACTATGAAATACGAATGCCCCCGATTGTCCCTCTTAATCATTACTCCGATCTCGAAGGTCAATGAAATAGGACCGAAATCCTATAATGTTATCCCATGCTAATGTATACAGAGCGTAGGCTTGCTTTGAGCACTCTAATTTCTTCAAAGTAACAGCGTCGGAGGCACGACCCAGCCAATTAGGACCGGGTGAGCATCATCTACAGAAGAGAGGAGATGATCGGTGCACATCGAAAGGAAGACCAACTGACCCATCCCAGAGGCCCAATGTGTCAAGATTAATTTAGTGGCATCGAAAATTAGAAATTTGAGCACAACGGATAGGAAACATACTTTAGCTACGCCAGACGGGACACAAGGGACACAGGAATGTGCTGAAAAAAGCCACAAAAATTGAAATTATTGGAGTCATCGGAGCTTCACCGATGATGGTGGCCCTGCTGTGCCGGAGGTAGCATAAGATAGCACGCAAGGGTCCAAGGAAACCACATGACATTTGGACGAGCAAGGGCCACACCCAGGGCACGTCGGGCCCGAGACTCGCTTAAGAAACACTCCCCCTATAAGAGTATTATTGCTAAAATCCCTGTTCACTGGACATTGAAAATCCTGAGGAAACCCACCAGCCCCGATGTGCCCCTGGGCCGATGTAGTGCGCCCCTGGGGCCGATGCAGCGTGACCCGGGGGCCGACGCAGCATGCTTCGGGGGCCGACACAATGTGCCCCAGGGGCCGACACTGCACGCACTGGGGGCCGATGCTAGGCACACCAGAGGCCCATGCTGCGCGCACCGAGGACTGATGGAGCGCGCCCAGGGGCCGACCGCTGAGGGACATGCTTTAGCTCCGACTGACGGGACACGAGGGTGATGAACCTCATTCATATGCATTTTTGGGCTCATTTATTTGATAATATTTGCTTGAAATCATATCTTTTGTATTTTTTGTATTTGTTTTTATATTATTTTGTGTTTTAAGGCCAAGATTGAGTGGAAGAGGGGAAAAGGCCCAAAAAGTGAAAGTTTAAAGCCCAAAATCCAATTAAACCACCACAAGTCTCCAAAGATATTTATTCAAATATGTGGACAAAAGTGGAGGGCAAAAGGGTCATTTCAACCCTCTCCAAAGCTACAAAATGTGATGAGGATTATATGGAATGTCACAATCCTATCGCATTTAAATTTATAATACCAAAACAACTCTAGACTCGTATAGAGAGTAAAGAAGTGCTGGGTCGACGTGCCTACCAAAAAAAATCATGGATCGACTCTCGAAGGATTTGGGGTGGGATTAGTGACTATCTAATATTTAAATGCCTAACTATATTCACAAAATAATCGTTTTGGAGTTGAATTAAATCCTAAAACTAAAACTCCAACTAGCCCAATAACAAAAGACAACAACTTTCCTAATGAAACAAGTGACTGGTCGGATGTGCAAGTTGCTGCCCAAACTGGCCGAAGGTTATTGAACAAAACAGCACTTTAGCATTAAGGGACTGCCAGTTTTGCAAAGGTGACTGCCCAAATGCAACCAACAAGTGACTGCCCAAATGCAACCAACAAGTGACTGGCCAAGAACAAAATAAAATTGGCCAACTTGAGAACTTAATAAAATATTGGCTAGCCAAGAGTTAACTAAACAAAACCAGCAACTAGCCAAATGTAAAGTGACTGACCGAATGGACAAATAAACCGACAAAATATGCAACTAGGCTGAAAGGTAACTAACCGATTTATACAGAAGATAAAAACAGTAACTAGACTAGTTTAGAATTATGAGATAAATATGGGTTTAGGCACTAACCCATCCCTTGTGTGCAACCTAAACATGCTCTTAATCTAATGTAGCTTTCAAATAGAATAGTGAGTTTAATTTCTAGCCTTCTAATCACTTAAACATTCAATCCTAGCCAACTAAGTAGTAAAGAATTAGTGTAGATAAACTCCAATCAAATCCTCAGTCAAGATATTCTAATGGTGACCCACACTAATTCCAACTCCTATAATCAACATAGAAAGTAAATCATTTAACCAATTCTCTAAACATTAATGAAAACTCCAAATAGATATTCAAGAACATAATCAAGAGTACATAACAAGTTCTAGGGCTAAGTGCCCTTTCCACAAGAAACTAGCTAAGCATACTTAAGATTAACATGATAAATAAACTAAAAGAGCCAAGAAAAATTGAAGAAGGAGAAGAGAGTCTCTTTGGATGTAAGGAACTGAATCCCACAAATCTAGGCCTCCTCTTCTTTGCCGGAATGTTCGCCGCTGGTTGCTGCCGAGAAGGCCGCCTCCAGTGTCGTCCAAACTGCCTCCTTTCTCTCCAAATGTGGTGCTGGCCGTCCCCTTCGTTCTCCTTGGAAGAAATGGATGCTACGGGTGTTTGAATTTGGAAAAGGGGAGATAGACTTCCAAATGAGTGGAGGGGTTTGATTTAAGCTTTGGAGAGGGTTGAAATGACCTTTTTGCCCTCCACTTTTGTCCACATATTTGAATAAATATCTTTGGAGATGTGGTTTAATTGGATTTTGGGCTTTAAACTTCCACTTTTTGGGCTTTTTTCCTTCTTCCACTCAATTTTGGCCCTAAAACACAAAATAAGATAAAAACAAGTAAAAACAATACAAAAGATATGATTTCAATCAAATATTATCAAATAAATGAGCCAAAAAATGTATATAAATTGGGCTCATCATCTACGGAATGGTAAAGATGCAAACATGACACTAGATACAAGCACATGAAATTGTTCGAAGAGGATACTCACTTGGAGACTGGTAGTGCAACCCTGCAGCTATGTTTAATGAAGTAATATATCGTATATAGCTAGATACGGTCAGGACCGAATTGTTGTTCCTATTTATGTTTACAGAGAAATTTTGCCCTGCTCAGTCTTATTTGTACAGAAATCATCTCCTTTTGTACAGATGAAAGAATCTTGTTTTAAGCAGCGAAGATTATCAGGTAATCCTTCACATATAAAATAGAAAGGTTTTGAAGAGTCATCTTGTTGGAAGAGAGAATGGTGACAACTTTCTTGATAGGGTAATGACAACATTCGATATCATTAAGATACAAGCAAGTACAAGTGTAAATGTAGCACCTCCACTACGAGTTCCAATTCTGACTTCGTCTTTATTTCCTGTCATGGGTATACAAATTGGAATTCAAGTGCAATTTTGTCAGAATTAGAAGCATTGGCACAACACACTTTGGTGTAAAAGATTGGTGTGTGCATGCAACTTGTAAATCATGAAGATCTCAATATATGAAATGTCTTGAAACATTCATCTCGGAAAGATTGGCTAGAGAGTTTGCTAGCTGATCAATCTAAACTTTATTTAACTTTTGGATTTAGATGTTGGGTTTTGGTAAACTTTATTTACATGAACCTTTTAAAAAATTTGTCATGTTGATGGTTTTATAAACCTTTTTTTTGCACTTTAGGTGAAATTAAATTGTTATAATTAGTGTTTAACAATTTAATTTTTTTTATAAGCAATATTTTTATTTTTATTAAGGTAAAAAAACTGTACACTAATTACATT
>JAOYMZ010092526.1:0-10483 GCA_025802335.1 Pinguicula primuliflora | reverse complement strand
AATAGGCCATATGGGTTCAACATTCCATCTCTTGGATTGGTGTTATGGTTATTAAATGAATCGTTATTTACATTTGAGTATGCAAAGTTTTGGTTCGTTACAACAGGGATCACACTTCAGATGGCAGACAATGCATGGATTTGCATTGCGATGAATTGATGTTAGAATCTGATGCATTTATCGTTGTTGGCTGTTCTTGATAGATTTATAGCCCATGCATGGGTGGTTCAAGGAAGATGGACCTAATAGATTTGTCAATGATGATGGGCAGTCATCCTATGAGGAGCTCATCATGGTCTACGAACTGACATCGATGATAGTTATTTTTCATTCTCCTGAAATGTGGGGGTGAAGAGAATCACTGCAGATGACTCTCCCCAAGTGTAAGGGAAGAGAGCCATGGGTTCTCTGAAATTCTTTCCACATGAGGGGCAGAGAATGAATGCAGACAACTCTCCCCATGCGTGGGGGTAGAGAGTCGTGAGGTTTATTTCGGTTCTGCCAGTGATTGAGATGTCGAGGATTACTGCAGATGGCTCTCTCCATGTGTGGGGGTAGAGAGCCATGGGTTACTTTGTAATCCTCCCCATCTGTGGCAGTATGATACCGATGCAGGCGACTCTCTCCGATTGTGGGGGTAGAGAGCGTAGTGATGACGTTACTATCCTCCCCATGCGTGGGGGTAAAGGATCGGTGCAGACTACTCTCCCATGCGTGGGGGTAGAGAGTAGTGACCATGATTTGTGATCCTTCTCATGCGTAAGGGTAGAGAATCACTGCAGATTGCTCTCCTCATACGTGGGGGTAGAGAGTAGTAAACTTGGTTTGTGATTCTCCCCATATGTTGGGGATAGAGAATCATTGCAGACTGCTCTCCTCATATGTGGGCTAGAGAGAAGTAACTTTTGATTGCAGTTCTCCTCATGGATGAGGGTAGAGAACCATTGCAGACGACTCTCCACATGCATGAGGGTAGAGAGTCGTAGTAAGGGACTGAGGATGAGTTGTGGGCTCTTAATGACTCTCTCCCAAGTGTGGGGGCGAGAGAGTCACCTAAATAGATGTGAAGGTTGGCCACCTTCTATGAAAGAAGTTAGTCCATCTTTCTAGAGCATCCATAAGTCGAAGGCATGCGTATGGGCCAGAAATAAATGTGCAATAAGTATCGCGGAGTATATACACCTGAAAGAGCTATGTACGTGACACAAAATTAGTAACCCAAACCCAAATCAGTACAAGACATAGTTCACTCACTGGGTCAGTGTTGTGATCTTATCTCACAACTTGTCAATTCAAATAGAAAAATATTGACATTTAAGTACAGTGCTCTTCCTTTGCACGGAGAAAGAGTTTCCAAGTCATTTATGGGGGTTTGTTGGGTGAATGCCTTGGAAAGACACTATTCATCACTTGTTCCCCATTGGTTTGGGAAGATATGTTGAGAGAGGTTAAATACATTTATCCTTTATTGGGTAATGTAGTGTTGTGAGGAGATGAGGCTCTGCCCACGCATGCCGCCTCAGCTGCCCGCTCGGTCTGGTCTGGTCCACACGCGCGCGCGCCCAGCTCGGTCTGGTCTGGTCGGTCGGTCGCGCATGTGTGTGAGTGTCTGTGGTCCTGGGCTTGGCTGCTGCTCCTCTTGGGCCCATCTATCTTTTTGGGTCATGGAAAATTATTCTCTGCGAAAATAATTCTTGGACCACCTCTTAAACTTGAAGGAGAAGAAATATTTCGTGGGCGAAAATGTGTTACGCATTTTCGTAAAGTTGGGAACCTACCAGATCGTGTTTGAGTGGGACATGAACTCTTGCTGTTCCTATCTATAAATATGGTTCTGTTTGGGGATTCTAAACACACGCAATTTCTGTGCCTACAAGAAATAGCTTCTTCTCTCTACAAGTTCAAACTTTGAGCAAAGGGTACAGTGTCTTCTCCAACTTTTGGCTACGAGTGCACATGTTCGAAAGTGGCTGTGTGAACCTTCGGGAGCGACCGACGTTTGACAATCTGCACCATGGTTGTGCTGAAATTATTTTCAAGACAGTGTGTGTGTCCACGACACAGCTTAAAACGGAAATTCGATAAGTCCTCGTTCTTTGATATTTGCAGTATATTACCACATTCGGGTGTGAACTTAGAGAGAAAAAAGGTTTTGGTCGATGTTCAGAAGGGGAAGGGAAAGGGAAATGCGAGAAATATTGAATGCTTGTGTCCTGATTATTGAGTCCGGAATTATAATCTTAGGTGTTAGCATTGTTAGTAAACAACTAAGATCAATCTCATATTATAAGTTTGATTTTTTAATTAATAATCACATTTTTAAAATGTGATTGTTCTTAATCATTGGAACTCTAATTAGATTATCATTATGAATAATCAATGGTTTGTTTTTATCACGTTTGTATATTTGCTCATGGACAAACTGGTTCAGGCAAGACTTACACAATGATGGGTAAGCCAGGCCTTTAAGATCAGAAAGGATTGATTCCACTATCCATAGGGCAAGTATTTGAAACAATGCAAATTCTAGTAGCCCAAGGGTGGAAGTATGATATGTAGGCACTAGTGAATTTTTTTTGTCAACTCTTGACACTTTCCTTGAAAAGTATTCACTATTCCCACCCACGACTTCAGGTTTCGATGCTTGACATTTACAATGAGACAATACTTTTGATATTGAGACGGTATGCTTTTAATTTGATGCATGCACAGAGTCTTGACTTAATTAAAGGAATTAATTCATTCCGTTTTCCGGACAATAAGTTGTTTTCCTTCAGCTCTCAGACCTCTTTCTGACTAAACAAAAATTAGAGTAGCGCTATAAGGCACCCCCAGGATACCCCTCACATCAATGGGTGAGCACACACACATATTGGTGTGTGTGTATGTGGGACCCACTATTTTAGAATGTGACGGGGTATCTTAGGAGGTGCCCATGGGGGTGGTGTCTTATATCATTTTTGCAAAAAAATTGGTTATCCTCATTTTTTTTTTTTATAAGTAATTGGTTATCCTCATTGTTTTCTTTTTATCCTCATTGTAATATTTCCAACTCTTTCAAATCTCGGAAAAGCAAAGTACCTTTAGCCTTATTCTATTCTGTCCCTTTTTAATCTATCTCATCCCTCATTTTTTCCTTGAACAGGTCTTGCTGTTAATGCGAAATCTCTCTTTCAATTTGTCTAGCCCTAATTTTGAAGATCATGTAAGTGCCAGCTTCTCCAGCATATGAATTCTTCCTTACTTACTGCTTAGCACTTATGTGTTGCTGTAATAGTAAGAGAAACATGACGTTTTGTTTTCGGACCACCCATTGTTTTGGTGTTGCAAGAAAATAAATGGTAACGTATTGTTCGCTACACTTATGCTTGCTATCACATGTTCATATTTTCTGCAGAAAAAACTACTTTCCTCTTATGAGATTGACACACCAAAGGAGCATGGATTTGATGCAGCTGGTGCAATCACACCTCACCAATTGAGAGAAGCAGTGTAACCTAGTGGCATCCTTGTAGCTCTCTGTAAGGAATCCTCAAGCCGACAAAGCATAGCATAACTCTTTGTAATGTACTCTACCCTTTATGCTCGTGTCTTTGTATATATGGTTGAAAAATATGATGAGCGAAAATAGTGTTTGCTGGAATGAGAGTTGTAGACACCGATATTTGTAAATACAAATTTTGGTCTTTTATCTGAGCCATTCATAGCAAAATTTTCGTTGGTTTCGAGTTGTCCAGTTAAATAGGTTGCTACTTGCAATTGATCTTATTTGGAATAAACAGTAATCCACTTTATGCTTTTTTCATGGTATTATAAAAACTCATATCATGTAAAATAAATATTCTTATTACAAAAAAAATTATTTAACTATTAATTAAAAATTACCTTTCAGTAGACAAGTGTTGCTATTGCTGTTTTTGCTAGATCGACGTATCAACCGTTCTTCTTTGTGAATTGAAGGAAATTTGTGTTGTGCTGAGAAAAAAAGGTAGATAAATAACAATGGCCGCGCAGCCAGCAGCGCGGCTATTCCCACGCTCGTGAAGAAGCATGAGGACTATACCGCATTGTTAGCAACTACGCGGAATCGTTAATTTGCGATTAGCAACAAACTGCACTGTGGTCACCAACACAACAGAGCATTTTGCAAAAATCTTCACAGCCAAAAAACAAATTTACCTAAGAAAAGGCAATATCTATTTTTTTAATAGGTAAGTGTATATTGCCCAGAAAATATTATGTACAAAATTGCTCATTGGAAAATCTCCGCTCAATCATCTACTTTATCTTAGGCTTAGCTTATTTTTTTTGGATAATCATGGTATCCAAAACCATTTTGGCCCGACTAATTCATGGAATTCATGCAAAGCGACCCCTCCACATGGATCAGGTAAGACTCGGATCTTTGACCTGCGGTCGTAGCTCCAAAAAATTATTTGCGAGACCTCATCCCTCTTTAAATACTTAAGTATCAGGCTTCCATATATTAGGGTTATCTACTCATTGGTTACATCAATATCTATTGCTGAATTGAATAAATTGCTAATCCACTCGGCGCCCACTGGGTACCTTGGTTTTGTTCTAGGGTTTTAGCGCTCCCTTTCCTCACAGTCTTTTTCTTTCAGCCCGCCGTCTTCTTCTCTCGGTAAGTCTATTTCCTCTCTACATTTCGCCTCCTTTGTTTTCTCAACAAATCACGGAACAAATAATCTCATTTGGCCAACCTATAGACCTTAATCTCAAAAAGGACAAAGAAGCACCATGGGCACTATTACAAATGGAGGGAGCTAACACTGAACTTCCTTTCCAATCTCTTGACAATTTCGAGTATTTGAAAAACATGAAATGGATACATGCCCGACGCAGATTCTAGTTAAAGATTTCGATGGAACCCCAAATCCGTAACTTGAAAGGTTCCATTGCGCTACATTCACTTCTGGTGGCACTTGAAATGAAACCCTAAATTCGTAATTTAAAGGTTCCATTTTAAGTGCCTCGAGAAGTTAATGTGGTCCTCATTGGGTTTGATGGCGATGGTGGCTACAGGTATGTTGTAAATTTTAAATAGTTTTGCTTTTCAATCCCATACACACCATGCGTAGAGACTCTGCATATTGAATATCATATGGTCTTTAATGTATTCTCGGTAAGGCTGCTAATTATCTTGGTATTTTTTGTAATTGCGACTACTTTCTGGTTTTCATATAAAAAACTGGTAACTTTATAGCTTACATGCAAATTTTGGAAGGGAAGTTCCTTTGTTTGAAGTGAACGCAACAACTGTTGAACCAGAGTACGAGAAGCTCTGTTCTTTCTTGTTTGATTTTGCAGATGAAGAAACAGACAGCCATCGGCCAACTACTATTTTTGTGCTTAACACATAAGGTAAACCGAATTGCGACACCAGTTTTTGTAAACAAGATTATTGCTTATTCTGTGTTATCACTGAGCCAAACAGTCTTAGGGTCCCATTTGTACATTTTCCTTGAATTTTGAAGTTATGCCATAGGACTAGTGAGGGCCTTCTGCTTCTATCATGTCCCTCAAAATTCATTCGTTCCAGCACCATCTCTCCATATTTACTTCTCAGGGTTTATAATATAGTTGCTCATTTCCAAGCAAAGACTTATGCCCCCTTTTTCCAAGCATAGCAATGTTAAACTGGTCCAAATCTCGAATGCTAAATCCACCTTTTGTCTCCAACTAACGCACGAGATTTTTTTCTATGAAATGTCGAATCAATTTTTTAAGAACTCCTATAGGGGCTTTGTGCAAAGCTATATAATATGATGGAATGGTAGAGAGTACAGCTTTTATCAAGAGTCTTGCTGTATAAATGAATCCTCCTTCCAAACAGTAAGCAGGCGACCCTGTGCAAGCTTATACTTATAGCATATTTCATGAGAAATCATCAACTTTTCACACAGCTTTGTCTCAATGCTCTCCATTTTTGAATCCTGCAAACAAATCATCTGCAAATTGTTCTTCCTGGCAGCCTCCAGAACTTCTAGGTTCTTATTAAAGCCTCCAAGCCCTCTTACATTATATGACATAATTCTCATGTTATTACTGGTTTGTCCCCTTGTCTCTGCTCCTGAGATACACAGTTCTTGTTTGTTGGCAGCTTGGTCTCGAGACTCCATGAACATGATGTTATGCACCAGGGATCTCCAACGAGTGACCGGACCAGTATAGAGGTGATCGCGGATAGCTTCAGTAGTAGCCTTGTTTTCGACTTTCTGCTGCTTCTTTCTGCGAGCTGTGCTGGTAACAAAGTAAGGAGGTCGCACCCTTGCGCTCACAATGTGGAGCAAAACACCGAACAATGGAGAGAACTCTCTTGAATTTTATTGATGATCAAAGTTTACAAGAGAAGTTGGTTAAATAGTGAACAACTCAAAAGAAAGGATTAAAGGGAATTTATGATCCAGTCTTCATCCTGATTTTATGATGCTGGGTCCCTCTGCTTCTTGATTGTGGTAAGGACTGCATTAATGTCTGGTCCATGCATCTGACGGCCTGGCCATGGCTTGAGTCACCTTGCCTCAACGGCTGTACACTTGCGGAGAGCTGACACATGATTCTCGATACACTGACAGCTAGGTAAGGCAATTTTGCCCCGTCCCGGCGGGTCGCCCCGGACCCGCCCCGCTGCCGGGGTGGGTCAGACCCACCCCGCCGGTCCGGGACCGAATCCGTGGTCCCGGACCCGGACTGCTGAATAAAAAAAATTCTACCCCTTTTCATTTTTCACCGTCTGGAACGAAACAAGAGGAGTATCCCTTTTCAATTTTGGAGAAGTGAAACTTTTCATTCAGGTTGAGTACTGTGATTTTTTTTTCTATTTACCCGGATAATTATTCTGGTGAATTGTATTTGGGATTTGCAATCGATTTTGATTCTTGCATCCACTTTAAATTGCTGCATTTCATTTAATATTTTCATTGGTGTATGTGTTTTTCTTGGACTTTTATATGTATCCTGTCTTTACAGTGAAATTTTTTTTCAGGTTACTCACTAAATGCAAATAAATAATCCTGGGGGCTTAGCGTCCTACATCAAAACAGCAAGGAAACTTTTGGCAGATCCATAGTCGGGGAAGAACCCATATGATGGATTTACACCTTCTGTAGGTTTGCTCTCCGTATGCAATGAAATCTTGTTAAAGAGTTGGCATTCCTTAGCCGAACTTCAATCCTGATTTATATGGATCTGGCTTGTTGATTACTGATTACTCTAATAAGAACTTCTCAAAGGTTTCGCCACGATATGCATTTTAACGATTGGCAAATCCTCTGAAATATAATACCTTGCACTCAACAGGTTCCATCAGGGGAAGTTTTGAATTTCGCTGATGATACCTTTATCCAATATGAAGAAATTTGTGTTCGTGAGGCAAGGAAGGCTGCATTCGTCCTTGTTGCTGGGGGTCTTGGGGAGCTACTAGGTTACAATGCTATAAAAGTGAGAAAACAATACCTTATTTTAGGAAAATGAGTCCATCCGTGTCACTTGAAATTTATTTATTTTAAGTGGAAAGCCATTAACTCACTTGTTCAACCATTTGTGCAGGTCGCTCTACCGTTGGAATCTACTACTGGAACATGTTTCTTACACCACTACATTGAATCAATTCTAGCCTAACAAGAGACCAGCTGCAAACTATCCCAAGGTTGGTTGAAAAAATGGATGTTTTAACCTGAACTTTATGCAATGTGTCTTAAGGCTAAGTATTCTAATGGTCTTATCAGTTCAACGAGAGTGTAATTTCAAATATGTATATGCAATCCAAATTCCAAATTCCAATTATTCAAGTTTATTATCTTTTCTTTTTAATTTAAGCAATCTAATTTGTCGGTTCCTTCTATAAGGCATGAGCAGCTTAAACCCTTACCCGCTGGAAAACAGAGAAAAGAAGACCCCGACTAATTGATGTTTAGCTTGAAGCGTGTTGTGGTGTAGAATTACAAGTATTTGATTGTATCTGGTTGTTCTCGAAGTAGAGATTGCAGGAAGTCTTATGGGAAAGAAGTTTATTCTCTTTCTGGAATTTCAAGATTTCAATTTTGGAGAGGCGAAACTTTTCCATCAGTTTGAGTACTGTGATTTTTCTTTCTATTTACCCGGATAATTATTCTGGTGAACTGCATTTGGGATTTGCAATCGATTTTGATTCTTGCATCCACTTGATTGAAAATTATTTATCATTTAATGACGAGGTCGGGTACAATAATTTTGCTGCATTTCATGAATCTGCCGCTGAGGTTCTGCCTCATCAAAGGTAAACTCAAAGATGTTATTTTTGGTTAATTCCAGAAATTCAAGAAACGGATCCAATCAATTGAGGGGTTCCGTTGGTCGCAACCTTCCTAAGAGACGCAAGTCTTCAGCCCTTTCTCATCCCGCGTGTGTTTAGTATGGAGCAAATTGCGGCTGCCTGCGCCATGGATTGGAGCATACAGCTAGAGAAAGGCCTTCTCGTTCCTCAAAACCAGGTAACCATACGGCAGTTACATTGTTCTCGACGTCTCCCTTCTGTTTCGATTTATCATGGTAACGTTATAATGTTCTTGAAGTGTGATTATTGTTTAGATAAGTACTTTCAAGCAATTGAAGAACTTGGCAGCCGCTTAGAGTGGTGGAACAATGTGTCGGAGACATCAAGTGCAGCTTACAGAATGTTTGGCTTAATCCCTGGCGAGGATAAGCTGTTCCTTAATGCAATTATGTTGCATCTGACAGATGCATTCCGGTCGGGGAACAAACATATTAAAAATAGAATTGTTTCCCTTTTCTTGAGAATGAGAAGAAAGGGGGAAGTAAAAGGTGTTGGTATACTGAGGAAGGCTAAATTGGAGAATTACTTGGAACTGTTGACCAGAGTGAAGGAAGTTTTTGATAAAGGGGATGCTGAAGAGAGAGCTCTTGCTCTGGCACTCTTTGGTTGTTGGGCTTATTTAGCGAAAGATTGTGCAGATATACAGTATATTGTGCTTTCAAGTTTGGTTTCTGTCGATACTCTTGAGGTGAGATTGAAAAATCGCACTGCAATTATGGGTTTTATATTTTATCCTTATCATTCCTGTGCAGCATACTGTCCCTCACACGTTGTCTTCATTAAAATTTTGATGTTAATATTTTTCATAAGAACATGTTATGCTAAAAAAATATTTTTCATAAGAACACAAACAGAGTATAAAAAAGTTAGTATGGAAAATGGTTCAAGAGATTATAGCTTCTTTCTGATACTGGTTTAACTTTTTAACTGAATTCAAGCCTTCTATCCCAATCTGCAGGTAAAGGCTGGTTTATTTGCTGCTCAACGCTTGTGCAAATCGTCTGATCACTTTGGAATTATTTTCGTGGAGGTACTTGCTACCGCTGTTTTATCACCACATGCATCAAGTGACATAAAATTAGCATGGGCTAAAGCATTCTCCGAAGTAGGTCACTCACTTTCGCTTGCAGATAAGGCCTATAAGGTTCAACATCTTTCGATATCACACTGACTATAAATAGATTGTGTGAGGATTCATATGCTGTAATTCAAATTATGCATTCGTTTTAGTAATTACATCTTAAGCAGACCAATATGCTATTTTCCTTTTATAGAAATTCATCGCATTTGCTAATTATTATCTGATTGCCTACCAATTTTGGTCACTTCAAATCTAAATGTGTTTTATCTTATTTTATGTGTGAAGTCAGAGCCACAAGTTGGTGTTCCAGCTCTTACATTATATATCCTGTATATAGACAGGTTTAAAGCTTCTAATGGATTCTTGTGAAGATGATTTCTCAGATGTCATGCTAACTTCACTTACCAGAATTGTTTCTCGGTGGATGCATCTGATGCCTGCTCAGGTCCCTATTCTGCCTATTATTTTATGGATCAGTACCTGTGGTTGCTCATACAACATAAAAGCTAGAATTTGAATATTAGATAAGTGATACGTCCTCAATAGTCCGTATATGGGCCTAAAAAGTAGTATAGGATTGGAAAGGCATAATAGAGCGAGTGAGATCTTATCTTAGAGCCAAGGAAAGGAAAAAAAAACTTATGTTATGCTTTTATAGGTTTTGTTAAGTAGTTTTTCTCTGGCATATGAAGGAGTGTGGACCAACTTATAGGGTGGATTTCAACTTGATTGCAGCTAGCACCGTGTTTCTTTAAATAAATTGATTCCTCGTCAACTTTTTATGCTAATTTGAAAGGTAATAATGTTAAGCTAATTTCAGTTTTTAATGAAGTCCGTATCTGGTTAATCTGGAATAAACTTTCTCGATATGTACATTGACGCATGCCATTGTTCATTTGATTAGTTTTGTTTTTGTATCTTCAATATATACTTCTTGACTTTACCATCAACTATCTTGGTAATAGATAGATTTGTGTACGTTGTTTCTGAGTGAAGAAAGATCTTTGCACATGCAAGTTACAGCATTGAGATGCTTCCGCTTCATCTTAGCAAAAGGAGTTTAT
>JAOYMZ010092525.1:0-26171 GCA_025802335.1 Pinguicula primuliflora | reverse complement strand
GAAAACGAGCGACAATTGCTCGGAAAACCTTCGTAAATGTTTCTTCTTCTCCGGCCAGAAGTTTCCGCTCGATTTCCGACCATTTCCCGACCATTTTCCCCTGTCCGGCACCTAAGGTTAGGCACTGGAAAATTTCTGGTTTGTAGAGAGCACATCTATACCGCACCATAATAAAATCCCACAAAATAGTCTACCAGATTCAGCCACGCATACTTTCGTCCGGTTTTCTTATGTTCCCTTCGTCCAGCAAAAAATTTTCCGTTTGTAGATGCAGGGAAACTTTCCAATAAGATGGTGGAGAATAGGGATCTGGTGGATATACAGTGCCCATGTGACATGGCATAATTGATACGACAGGTGGATCGATATTCAATGCTTTGACGCGAACTTCTTGACCAGCCTATCCTGCAATACCAACAACCTCTTCCCGAAAATAGATGACAAAAATCTAGTCTCCACACAAGGGATGTCATTCATCAAAGGTCAAAGCTTCATTCTAACTTGTTCAAAATTTTCCTATGGGCTATGCTCCCATAGTAGAACTGAACCCACAAATGTGGTTGCAATACTTGTTATGATCCAATGACAGAGAGAATCTTACAGTCACGGTAGAGGCGTAGTATACATATATATACAATACAACAGTAATTCAGCTCATGTACGAGATTGAGGAGGGAAAAAAAAACTATTAGTTTTAGCAGAAGAAGCTGACTTGTTTACATAGCTACAACACTGGTGGGTTGGTTGCTCCGCAATCAGACTTATTTACGCGGAGCAAGAAGAGCCAGAAGCATCCGGCAAGCACCATGGTTACAACAGGCAACTAGTCGGAGGTCCTTGCAGCATTTCGTTCATTTCATGTCACATTCAACTTGGATTTCTCCATCTGCAAAGGCAAGGAAAAAGTGAGCTACATGAACGGTAGGGGTGGGCATTCGGAATTCGGGTTCGATATTCGCCGAATCTCAATCCCGTCCCGTTTTGATTCGGGCCCAAAATTTTGGGCTTGATCCCGTCCCGAAAGTCATCGGGACGGCCCGAGGCCCAAATTTAAAAAAAATAATGTTTATTTTTTTTGTTGCACAACTTGAAAACAAACTGAGGCGAGGAAGCAATAGAAGCACTAATATAGAAAAAATAATGTTTATTTTCTCAGCGTACAAAAGGCGGAGAAAAAAGATTGAGAGAGTATTACTCTTCAGATGTACGCCGAGGTTTGCCTGGGCATCAGCTTCGGTGTTGTACTCCTGATCAAGTTCAACACATGGTGATGGTACATTAAGCAATAGAAACACTAATATACTGGAAAAAGATGGAAAACATAACAAAGCGATTACATTACACTTACCGGAAGCAAGATTACTGAATTTTCGATAATAAAATTTCAGGCAAATTGGAATCAAAATCGATCCGGAATTCTCATATCGAGACGATATCGAAACTGGTACAGATTTTGATTTCGGCGGTTTCCGAAAAAACCTAAAACCCTAAACATATGTGTTTAAACTGCAAATCCCTTAGACCCAAGCTAAAGGTACCTTTTGATCATCAAAAACAATTTATAATTGATCCCGAAATGGTTTCGGGATGAGGATTCTCTAATCCATGAAGGATTGACTTTGAAGTCGTTTTGACGAAAAATTCGGTATCTCTAAACTTTTTGAAAACATAAAAGGAATGGATATCATACCACTGACACTATGATACTGTGAAATGCTAGGCTTACTTAATTTTTTATACAAAATTAAATAAGTGGCACAAAACGACATCGTTTTGCTTCATAAAGTATTTTTTTTTTAATAAAATGACGTCGTTTTGTGCTATAAGTATCATAAGAGGAATGCTAGGCTTACTTAATTTTTTATCATTCCCCCTATGATACTATCTACAAACTAATTCGCATATAAAAGAGATTTGATTTCTTACTCTAAAATTATCCACAAAAGAAAAATGATGGTGATTCTATTAGGAAGACAATTAAGCAACAAAACCTCAAATCAATAAAAATCCAAACTTACTCTTTCAACATGACAGATCTGGAAAGACATAAACTGATCTTTGATTTCTTTAGCCACCTTACACAAATCTGCCATATTCGGAGTTTTGGTTTTCCAAAGGCCTTGGACCTATCAATGAGATAAAACAACATATAAGGGAAAAAGATAATACCACCATATATTAGTTACAACAACAAGAAGTTGCACAAACCAACAATGAAAGAAATACATTAAACATAATACTTTTTCATCTTGGAGATGCATAATGAAATATGAAGAGTGAATGCAGATGCCAATAATGGTATGAGTGAGGTAAAATTACCTGCATGCAGACAAGTTTAGAGTCGCCTTGAATACGTATATGTTTGAACCCTTTTTGGAGAGCATATCTTAAGCCTAAAATGGCACCCCGATATTCAGCAACATTGTTTGTTGCAATACCCACACCTTCACGCAATCGAAACACCTATTAATAATTTGAGGTTAAAATAAAGTTGAAGGTTCAATCTCCACGTAACTTCTCATCTAGTAAAAAAACACAGAAACATCGGTGGTGCAAGAAATGTGAACATTTTCACCCTTCACTGGTTAAATCATACAGCACGATAAGGTTACAGTTTCCAACTTTCCAATTAGCAGATAAAGTTGCAATGAAGAACAATAAACAAAGTTCTGAGGAAAGCGTAGCATGGAGAGGGAGAAGTCACATCACAACACAAGACGTTGTGGTTTCAGCATCTAAAATGAACGTACCATGCTTCCATCTGCAGTTCTCAACACAGCGCCAGCTCCAGCTTGCCCAGGATTTCCCTTTGAAGCGCCATCGAATTCGATAATGCAAGAGCTCTGCACATAAATGTGAAATGAAGCAACAACAAGATAATATGGCAAACGAAAGAGACTAGTACTAGTAATAAAAAAGACATAGAGACATCATCAAAGTTAACTTCGTCAGCATGTCATATTAGTAGAACCAAGAAGCATAAAATTCAAAGAACACAATTGTAGTGGCCTGACCGCAAGCACTAATGCAAGAAGTAAACATTGAATAAAAGAGCATTTAAGACTACAATATAATGCCACATGACAGCAACTTACACAATAAGAAGAAATTGGTTGAGCTTGCAAGAAATTATCTGATTTGCCATGCTTGATCTGGGGAATTGCAGCAAACGAAATCAATCCAAGTACATCCTGCTGCAAGAAAGATAAGCTTATTCAAGGAACTTGATTTTCTTGTTAGAAATAATTACTGGGCAACAATGAACTCAAATTACAGAATATCAGTCAGCGATTCGATATTTGTCTATAAATGGGAACCATGAATTTAAGATACAATAAACAAGAAAAAGGAGGGAAAAAGTATCTGATGAGTACGACTGTACTGCCCATATAATAATTTAACCTACAGGATATTTATTGAAAAAAGAAGAAAAAGAAGAAGAGAAGAAAGAAAGAAAGAAAGAAACAGGATGATATGAAGGTAAAGTCACAATCAATCACTTTTCTCAGAGAACATCTAACTGAAAAACCCAGCCCTACACCCCGAAAGGTAGTGGATAAGAGAACTATCATTAACAGTAAGGCCATCAAAGGAGAAACTGTATTACTGACCATATATACAAGAAGCTTCACCCAATTTGAAAATAATTTTTTGCATATCAACTAAAAGCATTGTGTCTGTGACTAGTGAGTTTACTCCATTAACACTGTTCTGTACAGGGCTACTTTTAATGAGCAGGTATAACAAAAGAGCATATTCAAAGCAGAAGGCAGATAAATCGAATGGCATCTTCAACTACAGTTAGGTTTATATTTGCATTCTCAATTTAAAGCTTTACATTTGACAGAAATGTACAAAATCAGAAATTACCTGCGGCTTCTTCTCTGAGTTATTCTTGCTAGATGATTTATTACTAGAGGAATTAGGTTCCTGTGGAAACAGGTTAACTTGTCACTAAATATTGCGCCCATGACGTATCCAAATAAAAATATGACTCATTTTTTCGAACAGATTTCAAACAGTTCAAAGTTACCAACTTTCACATGGTATCGAGAATCTAACCCGAAAGGGACAAGCGATAACTTGGCCAAAAAGATCATCCTGCAAATCGCTGGCATCAATGCTGTATATAGAATTCTTAATTCCATGGGCTGAGAGATATTCCTCAGCATCCTTAGATAAACCGAAACCTTTATACACGCTTACAGATGTATCATTCACCTACCAAAAGCAGTTTTTTAATAAATACACTAACATGATCAGTCCAGTTCAAACACATGATACCATAAAAAAATAATGTGTCTAACACTGCACACCATAGAAGAAGCTGTATCCAAATCGTAGTGATTGGAAAAAGGTAACTGGCTTGCTCGAAAGTCAGATCAACAAGAAATATTTTTATGAGGGCAACTAGTAAAGCATGTTTTTATTTGTAACAATAAGTATGTGATTATAAACCATGCTTGAAAATAAAAGCAAGTTTAGACAAGTTCATGGCTAATGAAGAGACCCCAGATATGGTTTTCAGAGTTAACAGATATCAGAAATCTGATGCGATCAACTTTCTGAATAGTTATATCTACAATTATGAAGCCATATTTCAAGAATCACAACCTAATATAATTAAACCCCATATAGTCTATGAAGTTACCATGCCAAGTAGTTTAGCAGTGAGAACTGAAACAATATTGAACTCCGTCGAGAAAGTATACCGGTATTCAGATTAATGATCCTAGATACATATAAGCAGACACCCAAAAGATTAGACATTCACTTAAACCCAAAATGTACAACGGCCGAGAAAAGTTTACAAATATCCCTAATGCAAAAGCGATGAAATAAGAGGCGAAACAAACTCAGGCAGCAAAAAATGAGTAATCAAATTCCGAAGCTGAACTACGAAAATATAAGTAGATAGATTACAGAAGATCGCAGGAGGGACTGAAGATCGGTTATGCTTTTATACACTCCAATAATGTCTCCCTTTCGCACAACATAAAAAGCATCCTTTTCATCTGCCATTCTTAGGGCCGCGTCTGTAACCGAACTTCTTCCTGCACAACTTTTATTCAGTCCGTGGTAACTGATTGTCAACCCTAACTACAACCACTTTTCATTAGAATATAACCACAGTAACCGGCACATATGAGCAGAGAAAACGAAGATAGAAGCAATGAGAAGGTTTTCACCTTAAAATCCTCAAAATTCAGAGCATTTTCAAGTCAATAGTGCGAGACGGTAGTGATCATGAACACCAGCTGAGTTCCGACATGGCTGTTGCGATGGGCTTCTCGGTCGGAGAATAAGCCCACTTTATTAAAGTGGCAAAGCCCATGAACCAGTTTTTTTATATTGTATTGAATTTTTTTAACATGCTGAAACTATGGTGCCGAAATCTGTTTTCAGGAGAGATATATTATACGATGAGATATATCAGTTCACTTAACTGCAGGGCATAACCCGCAACCCGGATCCGGTGCACTTATCATAATATTCACATAAGTCGTTTTTTAAAGTTTTTTATACTGAATTATCATAAATGTCACGTAAGACTTAATTTTAGGGTTGCAACTTGGCAGTTTCAAACCGGTCCACGGCTCGATGCGGGTTGGAAATTATTTAAAAAAATAAAAATTTGGTTGGCCAATTGCCCAATCAGGCGGTGACATGTGTCACTTCCTGATTGGGTTTACCTTCCATATATTTTTAAAAAAAATAAAATAATTGTAGTTTGACAGTTTGAACAGCCAAACTGTGGTTTGCAATTTTTTGAACTGCCAAACTAGACCGTCGGTCCGCCGATTTACCGGTCGGTCCGGTTCAAATCGGCGATCCAGATTCAAAAATTGCAGCTCTACTTGATTGCATTCCATTTGTAATCTTAAAATAATCAAACTATTTTTAATTAAATTAAATACAATAAGAACAATAATGAAACTCCTCCCAGGTGTTTCAAAAAATTTCCCTGTTCGAGCCGAGGTGACAAAAGTGTAAGGTGAATGTCTTGGAAAAGCAAGGACCTTGTCCCATACCGGTTAGAAACAAAAGATTAGATGGGTTTACCCTCCAATGGGTTTATGTAGAGTTGTTGAGGAGATGGGCTTGACCCACATGCACGCCGCCGTCGCCGCCCGGTCCGATCCACATGCACGCACGCCCCGCCCCGGTCCGGTCCAGTCCGGTCACCCTCTTGTGGACCATCTTATCTTTTTGGATCATGAAAAATTTATTTTTTGCGGACATAAATTTTTTGGTTTCTATAACTTGCAAAGAAAGCAGTATTATCGTGGGCTTATCCGTGTACACGTTTTCGGGAAATGTGTGGGACTCCGGAAATGCGTGGGACTCTAAGAGATCATATTTAAGTGGGAAACAAACTCGTGTAATTCTCATCTATAAATATGGTTGTCTCTTAGGGTTAAATCACACATTGAAAACTGAAAGCCTCAACACGAAAATTTTATTCTCCCCAAGTTCGAGCAGGGTTGGTGTCTTCTACACCTTCCGGCCACGAGTGCACGTGTTTGGGAGTTGCTATGTGAACCTTCGGGAGCGACCGGCTTTCGTACAATTAGCACCACGGTTGTGCCGAATTCGCTTTCAAGACAGTGATGACGGCCACGGCACAGTGCTTAAGGATTTTCGATAAGTTCTCGTTTTCTCAGATAAATTGCAATATATCTCCTATAATTTGAAAGCGAATTACGTATTGCAATTTATCATGGCTTCTAGTTCTTGTTCTGTTCCTGATTTGTCGAAACTAGAACCACTGATGATAGTAATTTTAAGCGTTGGTCTAAAAAACTGTTGATATTTTTCAAAGCCCTATATCTCGATCATGTATTAACAACTCCGACAGAGCCGACTATTATGGGACCTCTAAACGAGATTGAGGCTGGTCAACACGCCCAAGCTGCAAGGAAGCTCAAAAGAGACAACAAGACTGTTCGTGGTCATCTCCTCAATCATATGGTCAACAATTTGTTCGATCTGTTCGTTGTGCACAAATCCGCAAAGGTCATCTGGGATACCCTGGAGACAAAATACAGTGGTGATGATGCAGGAAAGAAAAAATATGTTGTTGGAAAATGGCTCGCCAATAAGATGGAGGAAAACAAGCCCATTATGGATCAAGTTCATATCTACGAGAACCTATGTGTTGATGTTCTCAACGAAGGGATGAAGATATGTGAGGTCTTTCAAGCTAACGTACTATTCGAACGATTTCCACCATCGCGTACTGACTACAGAAATCATCTGAAACACAAGAAGAGAGATTTGACTCTGCAAGAGCTTATTAGTCATACGAGGATCGAAGAGGCTAATCACCTAAAGGATAAAAGTGATTCTGCTTCTGCTGATTTTTCTAATGCTTATCTTATTGAAATAGATCGCCCTTACACGAAGTACCAAGATGCAGGAGGCAACAAGAAAATGGCTGATCGTTTCAAACAACAAAGGAAGATGCAGAGATTCCAAAAGAATGATTCAAAGCTAATCTCTTTTTTCTGCAATGCACCTAGACATCGGGCCTACAACTGCCAAAAGCGCAAACACAGCTTCAAGAAGAAAAATTGCCCCGGTGCTGCCCAGGCCAATCTTCTCGAAGATGATGATGAGGATGATGAACCAATTGTGGTAATGATACGCGAAGTCAACCTAATCGATAAAAAGGTTGACTGGATTCTGGACACTGGAGCAAATAGACACTTATGCACCAACAGAGAACTGTTCCAGGAGTTTGAAGAAGTAAAGGAAGGTCAACAATGCTATATGGAAAACTCGAGTATATCTGGTGTTCTTGGAAAGGGAAAGGTCGTGTTAAACCTTACATCAGGGAAGACTCTTGCTCTCACTGATGTGTTGTATGTTCCATCTCTGCATCGCAACATAATCTCTGGGGGTTTCCTTAACAAGGTTGGAGTTAAACAAGTGATTGAAGCTGACAAGTTAGTTTTATCTCGTAATGGGAAATTTGTTGGAAATGGCTATCTAAGTCAGGGACTTTTTGTGTTGAATGTACTATCTGATGAGGCTAATAAAATACCTACTTCTGCTTACCTGATTGAGTCTGTTGATATGTGGCATGGTAGGCTAGGACATGTTAATGTGGCCTCAATGATGAGACTAAGGGCGAAGTCTCTAATACCTGCAGTCGATATAGTTGAATTTTCAAAATGTGTCATATGTGTTGAAGCAAAGCATCAAAAAAAGTCTTTCAAAGCAATCACCGAGAGACAAACTGAACTTCTTGGTCTTATACACTCTGGGATCTTGCAGACTTCAAGAATACGAGGAGCAGAAATGGAAGGAATATCCGCCAAATCTGAGTTATTTTTGAGTATGGGGGTGTTTGGCGAAAGTGGATATTCCTGATATTAAGAAGACTACTATTGGCCCCAAGACATTTGACTGCAACTTTATTAGGTATGCGGGAAACAGTGCCGCTTACATATTTATGACTCGAAGTGATCGCACTATTTCGAAATTACGGGATGTAGAATTTTTTTGAGAACGTTTTCCCATTTGGAAAACGTGGTTCTCATGAGCATACAGTTATAGGAGCATCAGAAGAACCAAGTTCATCAGCAATGATCCCTAGACAAGTACCACCTGTCGACGAAGCGAGAAGAAGTAAGAGGCAAAGAACTGAAACCAGTTTTGTACCTGACTTTATTACCTCCTATTTGGCTGAGGCTGAAGTAGCTGCCTCCTCAAGTGTGCAACTGTGTGCCTTCATGATTGATGATGATCCTCGGATTTATGATGAAGCTATTTATTCAGTTGATGCTAGTTTGTGGAGGGAGGCAATAAAGAATGAGCTTGACTCCTTGATTGAGAATGGAACCTAGAAATTGGTTGAGTTACCTAAAGGATGCAAGCCTATTACATGCAAGTGGATCTTTAAGAAGAAAATGATACCTGATGGTACTATTGAGCAATTTAAGGCAAGACTGGTAACAAGAGGGTTTACCCAGAAAAAGTGGATTGATTTCTTTGATACTGCTTTTCCTGTAACGAAGGTTGGAACGATTAGGATATTGATTGCTCTGGTTTCCCTGCATGATCTTCTTATACATCAGATGGGCGTCAAGACAACTTTTCTAAATGGAGATCTGGATGAGGAGATCTATATGAGTCAACCAGAAGGATTTGTGGTTGAAGGACAGGAGAACAAAGTATGTAAGCTTCTGAAATCTCTCTATGGGTTGAAACAAGCACCTTTGCAAAGGTATGAAAAGTTCAACTCCACTATGATTGGTTATGGGTATGTAGTAAATGCCTCTGACACGTGTGTTTACTCGAAGATGTTTGGATCAGACTATGTTGTCATATGCCTCTATGTTGATGATATGTTAATCTTCAGTAAAAATATGGATACAATAAATGCAACGAAGAAGTTCTTATCATCCAAGTTTGAGATGAAGGATTTAGGATGGACAGATGTTATTCTAGGGGTAAAAATCAGAAGGATTCCGAATGGAATTACTTTGAGTCAAACGCATTATGTTGAAAGGTGCTCAAAAGATTTGACAGTTATGACGTTGAGCCTGTACGAACTCCATATGACTCATCTGTTCACCTTATAAAGAACTTGGGCCCTGCAGTATCTCAAGAAGAATATTCAAGGGTTATAGGAAGTATTATGTTTCTTATGAACTACACACGTCCTGATATTGCTTATACAGTAAGTAGACTGAGTCGATATACTCATTGTCCTAGTGCTGATCATTGGACTGTTCTTCGACGTCTGCTTAGGTACTTGAGAGGTACCATGGACTGGCACTTGCACTATAGTCGTTTTCCTGAAGTACTAGAAGGATATTGTGATGCAAATTGGGTTGCGGACAATGATGAAGTAAGCTCCACCTGTGGATTTGTATTCACGCTTGTAAGAGGAGCTGTATCTTGGAAGTCTGCGAAACAGATATGTATTGCTTGGTCTAGCATGGAGTCAGAACTGATTGCACTTGAGTTGGCTGGACAAGATGCAGAATGGCTGAGAAATCTACTGGCTGACCTGCCGATGTGGGGGGAAAAGACATCCCCAATATCTATTCATTGTGATTCACAGGCAGCCATCAGAGTGGCTAAGAGTAGTGTCTACAATGGAAAGAAGAGGCATATCTAGCTACGACATGGAGTCATAAAGCAATTACTCAAAAATGGAGTACTAGTCTTGGATTTCGTTAGATCCGAGAAAAATCTGGCGAATCCCTTCATAAAAAAATTCCCAAGAAGAGTGGTCCTCGACTCAGCTAGAGGAATAGGACTACAGGCTGCAACTCAGGAACTGTAATATTTTCTGATTATTTATTGATCTGATTTTTCCCTTTTCGTGTTACCTATGAGTTGTATTTGGTGATTAATTCCAGTTTGTTTTTCGTGCGCGAAAATTTTCACTTTACTATTATGGAATCATGTGCATAACTTGAGTTGATTGTTTTCGTAAGGATCCATAGCCCATGTACAGGGTAGTTCGAGTGTGAGGGTGGATACGCATTGAGGGATGCAACTGCTAGTATTTTTCAGCCTCTGCGTACCAGGGAGGGTGAGGGTGGATACGCATCGGGGGATGCAACTGGCAGTATTTTTCGGCCTCTGCATACCAGGGAAGTTGAGGATGGATACGCATTGGGGGATGCAATTGGTAGTATTTTCCGACCTTTGCATAACAGGGAGGTTGAGGGTGGATACGCATCGGGGAATGCAACTGATAGCATTTTCCAGCCTATGAATACTAGGGAGGTTGCGGGTAGATACGCGTCTGTGGATGCAACTGGTAAATGATATCATTGGTCTCCTCCCACCTGTGGGGGTGGAGAGCTGTATTGTGAAATGAAAGGATGTGCTAAGGCTCTTAATGACTCCCTTCCAAATGTGGGGGCGAGTGAGTCACCTAAATGGATGTGAAGGTTGACCTCCTTCTATGAAAGATGTTAGTGCATCCTTCTAGAGCATTCATGAAACGAAGGTACGCGCATAGGCCCGAAAAATAAAGCACAAGAAGCAGTATTGCGGAATATGTACATCTAAAGAGTTATATACGTGATGTGCAATTAGTGACCCGAGCTCAAATGAGTTCAAGACTTAGTTCACTCGTGAGTTCAAGACATAGTTCACTCACTCACTGGGCCAGTGTTGTGATTGCACCTCACGACTTGTCAATTCAAATTGAAAGATTTTAACATTTAAGTATATGACTCTTCCTTGCTCGGAGAAAGACTTTCCAAGTCATTTGTGGGGGTAAGGTGAATGCCTTGGAAAGACAAAGACCTTGTCTAATATCGGTTAGAGACAAAAGAATAGATGGGTTTAAATACATTTACCTTGCTATGGCTTTATGTAAAGTTGTTGAGGAGATGGGCTTGACCCACACGCGCGTTGCCGCTTCCGCCTGGCCCGATCGGGTCTGATCCACACGCGTGTCCGCACGGCCCGGTCCAATCCAATCGCGCGTGTGTGTGTCGCGGTTAACCCTCTAGTAGACCATCTTATCTTTTTGGATCATAAAAAATTTATTTTGTGCGGAAATAAATTTTTTGATCTCTATAACTTGCAAAGAAAGCAGTATTATCGTGGGCTTATCCGTGTACGCATTTTCAGAAAACATGTGGGACTCCAGAAACGCGTGGGACTCTAAGAGATCGTGTTTAAATGGGAAACAAACTCTTGTAATTCCCATCTATAAATATGGTTGTCTCTTAGGGTTAAATCACACATTGAAAACTAAAAGCCTCAACACGAAAATATTATTCTCTCCAAGTTCGAGCAGGGTTGGTGTCTTCTCCACCTTCCGGCCATGAGTGCACGTGTTCGGGAGTTGCTATGTGAACCTTCGGGAACGACTGACGTTCGTACAATTAGCACCATGGTTGTGCCGAATTCACTTTCAAGGCAGTGGTGACGGCCACGACGACGGCACAGCACTTAAGAATTTTCAATAAGTTCTCGTTTTCTCAGATAAATTGCAGTATATCTCCTACCAAAAGATGCCATGCCAAACTATCGACTTGGCAGAACCTTCCAGTGACGTCCTGTGGCTGTTAAAATCCACTGGCGGCTGGAACTTGCTTCAACAGCTTGGCAAGATCATATGACTTGAAATCTCTTCCATAACATAAGCTAAGATCAAGGGCTGTATTCCCATCCTGTTAGTAAATCTTAAAATGAGTTGTCTGTAGAGAATTGGAAAGCATGCAAGAAGATTCTATATAACAAAGTAATCCTCCCGAGCAGTAAACTAAAAAGTATAGAGTTCATGAATTCCTCACCATATTTCTCCTTGTTCTATCAGCACCATTGACCAGCAGAATCTTTGCTACATCTCTGTTTCTTGTCTGGATGGCCACATGCAACGGCGTCCATCCTTCCTGCAGCAAGAACAAGCCAAAATTTTTAAGGGAATGTGAACAACGAGAAATTTTATGGCCCAGAATCTAACATCCAGTATGATGTTAGGTCCAGAATTGTAATCGTGACGGTTGAATCACAACATTTGGACGACCAGGATTAGAATTCTAGACGTAACATCATTAATCTGGATGTTAGATTCTGAACCTGAAAAATTGGTGGTGAACAACGGGCTTTGCACCGGCCGACTTGAACAGACATATCAGACTTAAGTCTATATAGAGCTACAATAGCTGCTCACGTTATCAGCAACATTCACGTCAACTTTGCATTTTATCAACAGCTTGACTGTTTGCTTGGCCCCAACTTGAGCAGCATAATGAAGGGGAGTAGCACCATCCTGTAATAAAGGAATTGAACCATAATCATGGAGATAGTGATGATATGGTATGTTATATGTTTGTATAGTTGTAGTATAGTACCAGGTCTTTTGCTTCAGGGTTTGCTCCTTTTTTCAATAGATGACTAATCATAGACTCTCGTTTACCAATTACGGCTAGATGCAAGGCAGTCAGACCATCCTGGTCCGGCGAATTCACTCACGTTAGTGATGCACTGGTGGAGCACGCAATAGTATCTACATAAAAATATTCTTACCTTATCAACTAGATCAATATCATATCCCTTCATTAGCAACTCATCCATGAATTTTATCTGTCCTGCAAGAGCATATGTATGGAAAGGCTTCCATTTCGCCTATGACATAAGAAACGAAGTGCAGTTTAATTGGTAAGAGGTTTCACACCAAATAGGTCGACGATTTGAGTGGAGGGGTATGTGGAGACCCATATTGATTCTCTTTTTTGTAAAGAAAAAAAAGAGTCATGACATAAGAAGTAAGCTAAGAATAGCTAGATATTGTTAGACATACTGTTGATATTTTCTCCAAGTTAGGTGCTTCATTCTGCTCCAAGATTTCTCTTTCATTTGGTTCCAACATCTGCTCAACCTCTGCAAGACCGAAAACAAACGCACAGAATTTAAGTGTGAAAGTGTATTACGAATCACAGAGAAATTCCTAAGAAAGCCAGACAACAACAAATTGACAACTTGAAAAATCATACACACCTTGGACAAGTTCCTCCTCGTACTTTCTCATGGAAAGCTCCTCGGCATTTCGAACAACAGGTTTATCGTGACCATTGGCTTCCCAGTCACTTTCATAATCCAAATCGTCCTCTGACATCTCATCATCTTCATTTTCAGAATCATCCTCATACTCACTATCCTCACTTCCATCATCAGGGTCTTCCCACAATCCTTGATCATTTGCAGCAGCATGTGTTTGTCCTCTCAAATACCCCTTAGCCAAAAGAACAGGAAGGCGGTTCCCTCCTCTCAAGCACATATCTGCTCTGTAAGTCAGGTAGCAAATGGAAAAAGGGAATGCAGCTGGTGCTACAATCTTGACTAGTGACTTCTGATAAAGCACGGCATTGCTCAATGAAATACTCATCCTTAATTAATACTTGAGAGTTCACTTAACAAATAAAATCTATTCAAGGACAAAAATTAAAACGAGGAAGAATTGGGCCTCGTTAATTGACGCGTTCCATCAAACACCTCTCGGACATGCGGCAATCACTTAGTTCTATAGCCCGTCCTCACCCAACTTTCCAACAAATTCACCAAGAGCAAGCTATTGCGAGACGTTGAGAGTGTTCGCGGCCGTCAGACTTCCGTACATACATATATAGCGAAGAACTACGGGAAGTGATAATGTAGAACAACCATGCTTTGGGCACTTGGGAGAGAGAAAATAACGAAAATGGTGAATACTTAATATTTTTATAAATAATTATTGAGGAATTCTACAATCCATATTCAAAATTAATGCTCAATTGTAAGATTACTAAACTCCTCTAATTGCAAGTTGACGCCAGTAATTTGTTTCAGTTTTTCATTTTTTTCATTTTTTATTTGAGTTTTAACTAAACCAAATCAAACTTATCCAGTAAATTTCGTCTTTAGTCGGGGTCTGAAGGTAGGATGTACGCAATCATACTCTCACCTCTCAACAAGATGGAAAGATTATTTACGTGGAGACTCCAGCTCACGGAAAAAAATTATATATACATATATAGTAATAATAATAATAATAACAATACTAATAATAATGCTTACCCAAAAAAATAGTACTACTACTAATAATAATGATAAGAATAATAAAAAGGAGAATTACGTATAACTGAAATAACTACTTACTTTAACCGAGTATTACATACATACCGAAATAAATAGATGCATACAAAGATATAGAAATAGACAAATGCCTACATAAACACTTAGATGATGCCTATCCACTAGTATCTATATAGTGCTAGGTATCTTTAACCGTAATATGACGTCTCCAATTTGTCCTATCAGAGGTCATGTCCTTGGAGAGATTTAATCCTACTAAATCTAACCGAATCTGCTCATCCTATGTCCTCTTAGGTCTCCCCGCCCTCGTCGTCCTTCGATTTGCATTCCTTCGACTCTCCTGACTGGATCGTCCAAACTCCTTCTATGTACATGTCCAAACATCACAACCTTCTCTCCCTCAATTTGTCACTTATAGATGCGACGCCTAGTGTATCTCTAAATACCTCATTTGAAATTTTGTCTAATCTCGTGCGATCACACATCTACCTTAACATCCGCATCTCTGTCACTTCAAATTTCCGCACATGTGAAAGACTCATAGCCCAACACTCTGATCCGTAGAGTATTGCAGGTCGTATAACCATTGTATAAAATTTTCTCTTTAATTTGAGTGAGACTTTTTTATCGCATAAAACTCCAGTAGCCGACCGCCATTTCATCCATCCAACCTTGAGGCGATGGATAACGTCACCTTCCACACATTCATCTTTTTGTACGATAGATCCTAGATATTTGAAACTATCTTTCTGTTGGAGGGTCTGGTTCACAATCATAACTTCCATCCTACTTTTCTCTGTTTTAATGACAAAATTGTATACCATATACTCCGCCTTCGAGTGACTCAATCGGAGGCTCTTAGCTTCCAATGTCTCTCTCCAACGCTCCAACTTAGCATTGACCTCCTCCTTCGTCTCAGCTACTAAGACAATATCATCCGCAAATAATATACACCATGGTACTTCATCCTGTAGATCCTGAGAGAGTATATCCATAATCACTGCGAACAGAAACGGACTCAATGCTGATCCTTGATGCAATGCTATATCCATCGAAAAATACTTTGTTTCTCCCACTGGGGGTCACACACTAGCCTGCGCACCCTCATACAGATCTTATATAGCCCTCACATACATCGATGAGACATTTTTAGTTTCTAAACATTCCCAAATAACCTCTCGTAGTATCGTGTCATATGCCTTTTCTAGGTCTATAAAGATCATATGGAAATTTTGTTTACGCACCCAATATTTCTCCATTAGCCGTCTGAATAGATGGATTGCTTCTATCGTCGAACTCCCTAGTATGAAATCAAATTGGTTCTCATCCAGTCGTACTTCACTTCGCAGTCTTATTTGAGTTTTAACTAAAATGTAATAAACTTTAGAAATTAAAATATTAAAAATATCAAATCCAATTTAAAAGTAGTTAAGGCCAAAAAAATAAACTCTACTCTATAAATCTTAAATGTTAAATCATTTTTAAAAATGGTAATTGATATCAGTGACGGATCCAGAAATTATAGAAGGGGGGTACAATTCCTAATTTTGTCTATGTATTTATTAATAATTAATCTTAATATTCTATACTTTATGAAAAGAAAAAATACAATGCATGAGATTTGACTATTATGTATTATAATCATAGAAAAAAATATTATAATCATAGTACAAAAAATTGTATCAAAATATAGAAGAACGTCAGAAAACATAATGACAAAATAATATGTAATTTTTCCCACTTAAGTCGTTAAAATTAAAATGTAATTTCAGTCTTGCCATTTTTTTTAGTTTTGTCATTATTATGCCAAGATGATTTCAGTTATTACTACTTTATTGGTAAAAAATAAGATCATGATAATTTGTGTTTAAAGTATCAATTTTTGCCACTTGAGTTCCAAAATTATCTACATGAATATTTTAGAATTGTTAAAAAATTCTTGTAGCAATTAGAACGACGATATTTTTATTTTACAAATATATTTACCATTTCAATTAATATCTACTAATGTTGAGTTTTAGTTTGAATGTTTTGATTGATAAATATCACTAAAAAAAATTCAACTCCAAAGTTTTTAAATTTTTAAAAAAAAAGATGAAATTGAAGATGTAAATTATATCATTGTTTATATTAGGAACCGTGTTTGAGAAAGCGCTAGGCGGACTCTCGGTGGACAGGGGCCGCTCAGCGCCTAGGCAGACTATGCGCCCGCCTAAGAAAATTTATAAGCGATCTAAGCGGGAAATCGGGCAAGATAGAGGGCGATATCTTAGTGCCTAGGCGACGCCTAAGCGGCCTAGGCGGATCGCCTTCTCGAATAGAGATTAGGAAACTTAATTGCAAAATGAATTATTACTGTTTATATAATTTTAATCCAAAACAAATTAAATTCAGACGGAATCGAACCTGGCTTGTAAAGAGGTATGGTAAACTATCACTTATGTGTAAATTAAATATATGTAATGAATTTTTGTTATTATATAATAAACTTTTTCCCGAATTTAAGGGGGAACGTGCCTCCCGCGGACCTTCATAGGTCAGCCCCTGATTGATATTACCGTCGTCCACACACTCCGTCTATCGAGCGATGTCTGATCGTCATTATCCAATAACTTGACGAATGAAGACACGAACCCTTTATGATGTCCAACCAACTTATGCGGACGGAATATGTCCACAATGATGGACTACAGCGGATTTCGTCCATTGTTTTTTCTTTTATTAAAATTTTAATATATAATACTGATTATATATAAAAATGCAAACTTTATATATTATAACTTAATTTATTATTTACACTATCTTTAGCTTAGCTGCCGCACAGAATAAAAGTAGCTCATTAAAAGTTTGTCAAACTCTTCATGCTGCTATATCTGCCACGTGATGAAACAGAGTTGCATATCCTCCGAGACTGTCCAAGGAGCAGGCGTCTATGGCTCCATATTTTTCTTTGATCCAACATCATCTCTGACTGTTTTACTGCTAATCTTTCCTCCTCTTCTCCCACAGATTGGCGAGCCTTTTTCGCGACTGTCTGCTGGAAGTTATGGGCGAATCAGAACGAGGAGATTTTTCAGGGCAAGGTGATTTATGATGTTGGTTTGGAGCTCTCACTTCATGCTTTCTTTGCAGAATCTAATAGAGCTTGGGAGCATATGCATCTTCAGAGGAACAGGGTGATATCAACGCAAAGGCTTCAGCCTGTTGGGGTTCTGGCTGACCAGTCACCTAGCTTGCAAGTTGGGTCCTTATCTGATTGGGATGTTTGTGTCTTTGTTGATGCTGCTGTATGTCGGAATACTATGGTTGTGGCGTGCGGTGGTGTGTTCTACAGGGGATTCTAGCTGGCTGTTTGATTTGTCTATCTGTATTGGTCGTTGTTCTGCCCTCACAACGAAGTTATGGACTATCTACCACGCCATGAAGCTAGCTGCCGTAACCCAACTATGTCGGGTGAGGATTCAATCTGACTGTAAACAGGCGATTGAGCTTATTCATGGTCGCTCGGTAGATCTGTTGAATGCTGAACTAATTCGACGCATCTGGGAAGCAATGGTCATTGGGAAAATCGACTTAGTAGCTTTTATCCCTCGGGTGCAGAATTCTGAGGCTGACTTCTTGGTGAAGGGTGGGCTTGGTCATTCTGACAAGGTGTACCATATCACCCTGTCCGGATTTATGCACTCGGCCTTTATGTCTCTCTATGGCCAGGCAACATCTACAGTTCAGGGAATAGGTGCTAGTTATGTTCCAGTTATATCCATATCCCCCTCTCTATTGGACTCAGGGGGGATGGTGGAGTTGGATTTCTGATCTGATCGCGCAGGGGGCAGATGGATTGGTGAGTTCGGGGGATACGAATCCTCCATTGATGTTGCGCATTGGATCGACTGAGCCAGGAGTCTCTGCCGCTATCACACTGGCTTCAGTCTCTCATGTTCCTGCTTCTTTTCAACATTCTGCGACTTTGTTCACCTTTGATCCGCCTTGAGGTGGGGGTTTTAAATCCTTGTACTTTCGGCCAGTTGGCTTCCCTTATATAAAAAAAGTTTATAAAGTAATCATTCAACTTGATTACAATGGGCCATGTTATTTGTAGCATGAGGGACCAAACACGAGTTTAGGAATTATAAAAAGTATTTACAAAATATTAAAGTAATATTCAATTTTTTGAACAAGATATGGAAGTTTGACTATGACAATGACAAAGTTAACAAGGAGCTTGCCAAAGTTAATGAGATAGTCCGAAAAATGTTTGATGAGTACAATGATTATCAGTCACAAAGGGTAAATTACACCACCTTCTACAGTTGTTCCTATCAAAATATCTTTAAAGGCGAATGTGATCCACAAAAGAAGGTATGATCTAGGTTATCGATCTTTCATGGTGAACGAGAAGACTGGCTATATGACGGGAGGTGGGCAGGTATCTGATCGAAGCTTATGAGTCAGCATATAGAACAGTTCCAGTTAATGGTTCACTAGCTGATCTGATCACTTCTAATTTTCCTAGCAGTTACCGAGGGACTAAGTCTCTTCCTAGACCACACTTGTAATACTCAGTTGTTAAAAGGTGCAGAAGTGGCAAGATTAAGATTATCTCATCTCCATTTTGCAGATGATACGTTCTTAGTGGCTGATGGAACAAGAGAAAATGCAACAGTTATGAAAAGCATCCTGAATATGTTTGAATTGCTATCAGGACTAACTGTAAATTTCAGCAGGCGTATGGTTTTTGGCATAAATCTGGCACGAGAATCCTTCTGCAAAACAAGAAGTCTTTCATTCATCTACCTGGGCTTGCCAATTGGAGAAAATCAGCTAGACTAAAAATGTTGGAAACTCAGCTGAAGGGGATGAAGCGGACACGAGGAAGTTGGGGCAACAAATTATTATCTTTCGCGAGTAGGGTGACTCTAATTCGTGCAATTCAACCCAACCTCGCTACAATTTATTTGTCGCTGTTCAAGGCCCCAAAACAAGTGATAAAAGCCATGAATCAAATTATGAGTAGGTTTATGTGGAGAACAAGGGCTAATTAGAACAAGTTGATCCATTGGATCAGCTGGAATCATGTGTGCCTAGAAGTGAAAGCTGGTGGTCTTGGGATCAAAAACTTGAAGCTGGTGAATATTGCTCTATTATCAAAATGGACATGGAGACTCAAAAACAAACCAAACAGTCTCTGGAGGAAAATAATACAGAGCAAATATTTTCTCCCTTCTGACTGAATGACAGATCTAAAGTTAATTACAATGCCAGAAAAAATATCCAAACTGTGGTCACACATTTGGGAAGTGTCAGCAAAGCAAGAATGAATTGTTGATAGTGTGAGACTGAGACTTGGAAGTAGTGCAAAATCATTACTCTGGAAGATGAACTGGACAGGTGAGGGCTGTTTAGCTACATCATTCAGAGATTTATATGTTTTATCCATGGGTAAAAGTGCTACAGTTCGAGATATGATATTATCAGAAGATGCTACAACTCAAACTCTCGTCTAGAATCTAACTTTCAGGCAGGAGTTAAGAGATTGGGAAAATTCCTGACATAGCAGTTTGAAGGATAGGATCTCAGAAAGGGATTCAAAAGGGTGGACAAGTGGTTATGGATACCATCCTCAAAATGAGAATACACGCTCAGCTCTGCATATAAGATACGTACAGCATCTTTGCAAATACAAGATGTTTTTTTTTATACAGGATGTTGTTGATCACAGTAAGTTAGCTGAAGCTTGGGGTAAAATCCGCCAAGAAGAGTCCAAAGTTTCAGCTAGCGACTCTTATACAACAGAGTAGCAACGACATATAACCTTGCGGCAAGAGGAGTAATGATAGATCAGCTAAACTCACACTATGTATGTGTGGGCTTGATGAACAGCCAGTTGTTCATCTATTTTTCGAGTGTCAACATGCCACAGAAGTATGGCTTAATATATATGTCTGGCTGAAAATGGCAAGCATGGATGGTAAACGACACAAGAACACTTCAAGAAGCACATGAGTTTATACTCGACAAAACAGCCAAAAGACTTGTGGAAATTAGTCTGACAAGTGACGGTTTGGTGTTTGTGGAAAGAGAGACAAAGGAACGAGATCCGCTTCGATGTGGAGTTGGAAAGTGACATAGCCACTGCCATTGAAGATCACATAAAGATATTATTATGACACTGGCTGCAAGCTGCAGGCAGGATAAGTACAACTAAGAGCATGACCGAATGGCTTCAATGTTCGAGAAAGTTATTAGATCAAGTGTAATGTTTATTGACAATCTTTCGATAAGCAGTTGCGTTGCTTCTCTTTGTATATATTTCTTTTACTTTTGCAAAATACATTTTAATAGAGAAAATTAAAAAAATTGATTTGTAAAAAAATATTGTGTGTTTGCAAAAACTGTACTGCTACAGAAAAAAATTTTAATAGTAGTGTTTGTAAATATTTTTAATTAAAAATAGATTTTCTTATATTTATATAATGAAAGTTCAATTTTACCCTTACATAAACTCAGACGATACGGGATTGAAGAAGATTGAAGAAATGGTACGAGTAATATGATCTCATATATGTATTTTGTTTATTTTCAAAAATGCTACCGCTTGCTTTTCCACTGCAGAAGCATCTCCTCCTTTACTTTTGAATTATAGACCCAAACAGCTTTTACACCTCTAAACCAGAAACAGATCTGACAAACACTTAAAAAATCAAAAATACCGTGCAACTTTTAAAAATATTTGCAAATAATAAATGAATCGCTTTCCTATCCCCACCCAAAAAAGGTGGGATAGGGTACAGAAAATAGATTTAGAAAATATTATGAAAACGAAAATACATAAAAAAAAAATCACTAATTTTTCTTTTAAATGG
This sequence comes from Pinguicula primuliflora, assembly GCA_025802335.1. NCBI lineage: Eukaryota > Viridiplantae > Streptophyta > Magnoliopsida > Lamiales > Lentibulariaceae > Pinguicula > Pinguicula primuliflora. The sequence goes on along the minus strand of JAOYMZ010092525.1, from coordinate 4,752 downwards.
GCACTAGCCCCCTGCACCAACCTGGTACCATACAGGAGCCGCAACAACCCCGACTTATTTTACGAACCATAAAGATCAAAATGTAAAAATCAACTAATATCATAAAAGTTGCACGGTAACGCTGCATAAGAACACAATTGCAGAAAGTATACAGGAATCTCAAACAATTGAGCAAGAATAAGGCACGCATAACCGATGAATAGGAGCTGTGTCAGTGTCACTCATCTTCAAGTAACCACGACTTGCTATAAAATGGTCGAGTCCTACTTACCATCCAAAACGCCGGTAATGTCTCCAGGTACCTCAAACGGTCATGGTATATACAAGTATCCACTACTCAATCAGAAAAAGAAGGCAGTGAACTGTGGGAGCAGCCCATGTGAGAAGCACGTGCATTATGTTATGCTATGAGCCCTCCCGTGGGGGAAACATTGGTCACGCGAAGTACAGCTTGAGCACTCAACGGTGGCAGTTTTGATTCACAATATTGTTCCCAAGATGGTGTAGCGTGGTCCTCCACGTCTGTTGTCTCTGTGATATTGACATGAGATTTTTCATAAGCAGCTTGCAACTCCAGCAGCAAAGTACGAGCTGCATCTCGGGACTCGGGAAGCCGGTCATTAAGCTGGGAAACACCTATCTGGATCAGTTTCTCAATTCCGAATGATTCAACTTCATCAACTCCCTATAAACATGGGACATGATGACATTTTTTTCAGGTAGGTGACATGATGATATTTTAAACAACAATCGCTGCAAGGCAAGAATCAAAGATAGTGGAAGTATGTGCATGATCCTTACCAGGCGTGGCACAATTCGAGAGATGCACATAGAAGCCTTAGCTCGAATTCGAGGATTTCTGTCATTGATATACAGTTGTAACTTGGGTAACAATAAAAGAGGAGATACCGAGCTTGTCAGGGCTATTAATGCACTTTCAGCAGCCTCACATACAAATTTCTTGTCTTGTGACGATTTGAGAAGAAGAGGTACAAGCTGAAGACGGAATATAAGCATGGCAGAGAAAAAAGCAGAGAAACTCAAAAGGATTTTTTTTAATGAAAGCATTTTTAGAAACACACATGGGGAGTTATAAAAAAATTACCAGCGGATCCAATAATTCAATGATTCCATCCCCATATGCTTTGAATATGTCAGCACAAGTCATAATTGCAGATTTACAAACAGCACTTCTTGGATTTTTCACAGATTTCACGACTAAGGAGATAACCTCACTCCTGTTAAACATAATGGGGTCATATGATACGAAATTCATGAAATGCAAGCTAAAGTAAATGGATCACATTTTCCAACAAACTAAGATATACTTACAGCATGCTGATAATGACGTCCTTGTGAAATAAAGACAATCTCCGTACATTGTTCAGCGCATCGCACAACAACACCCAATCTTTCGAGCCAAGCTCTAATATGAGTGTCTAGAAAAAAGAATGTGAAATTTGTATAGTACTCAGACAGGGACTCTCTATCATGATACAGATACCAGATGCACATCACTTCAAGAATGAACAATAAATGACTGCAAATTAAAGTTGCATGTAGTAAGAGCATTACTACCTTCAAACAACAATCCACATCATCTACATCCTTCAAGTCTTCGGATTCAATGTACTCCACTTCAGAAGTAACCAACACTGATTCAGTTTTTTCTGCTTCGTGCATCTTCACAGGAATACAGACTGTAGGAGTAATATCTTTCTTCTGTTCTTCATCATTATTTTCCTTGCTTTTAGCCCGTGTTACGATGGAGGTACCAAAATGCGAGATCCCATTCATCCTCTCGGATTTGGGTAATTCAGCTACATTGCTGAGGGCTACCTCTGACATCTTGACAACCTGAACCAAGAGCAACTAGAGCAATAACCGTGAGTTGCTGAAATTTAGCAAGCACACCCTTTTCGAAGTTATTTACTGATATTTCAAAAGGAAAGAAATATATGACACCAAAGGACATCTAAATAGATGTATATAACCAAACCATAAGCAATCCGAATACCAACAAATACACGTCGAGCAATTTGTAAAGTAAACTATACAGCCCCCAATTTGGAGGTCCTGGAAATAAAAGTTTAAATTGCTAAGAGCACGAAGTTGAGGAGAACTTGGTGATTTAAGCCGATACTCAAATCAACACCACTAAAATTGGTGCAAGTAAGATTTATGGCAACATCATCCTTGATTTATAACGAGCTTCATTCCCACAGATCCACAAGCCAAATTGCAATTCCCCTCGTAAAAAATAGTTTAATCATTGGGAATTCATACAGTATTGTTAGAAATCTTCATTGTTTAATTTCTTGATAAAACCGCCCAAAAAGAAAAATTAAGCAAATGACCAAGAATCTAAGGACATTTTTCTCAAAAAAAATAAATAAATGTTGTTGTGTTCATATTCAAAACTCAGCTATCACTTTGCCAACATTCAGATATAGAAATAAAAGTTATACGATGCAATTTTCACGATAAAATTTAGCAAGAGATAGAAGTTCTCATTCCCGGCAACACCAAGCAGAAAAAGCTACAAAGATTTGAATATTTGATGATTGATCCATACTTTACATTGAATCCTAATAATCAGCACGCAATCTAACAACCACTGCACTGGAGCAAGCAAACTAGGGACGCTGAACGAGACATGTATAATGTGATAAAATAGTCTCTATTAAAGATACCCGTATCAAACGCTAGATCATAATTACAGTTCCTTTAAGAGCACCAACACAGTTACACAGAGAACAACATCATCTACGTCATACCTCTAAATAGATCAATAAGCACAAGCAGATTCCTTACTTTAACATCAGAGAAATCGAAAAAAAAGAGAGAACTAAACGAAGTAGCAAGTAATAAACTAAAAGGGAAGCAAGTACAGCAATGGGAATTAGTAAAAAAACAGCACCAACAAACCAAGCCAAAACAACACCGACATAATTGCATCAAGATCTCGCTCGTTTACCGACATTAACTCCACATTTCAATTAAAATCACTCCTCGACCTGATTAAGACGTTAGAAACTGCTAAATTTTACTTACCAAGCAGGAAATGCTTTGACAGAGAAGAACAATTATAACGGGAAGAAGACGAAGCACGAATGTCTAGTCACAATGTGGAGGAACGTCGATGGCAGCCGGACGTCAGATCTTTTCGGTTGGAAAAGGAAAAATGACAATGTAGATTGAGAAAATTGTACTGTATATTTGGTAACCGGCGTAATGGGTGGCAGTAGAAATACGCGGCTTCATTTGCTGACCGAACCCAGAGCGCCTCCCTCGGGCAGGATTTGCACGTGACCGACGGGAAGCACAGGGGGAATCCCGTGATTGCCCCTCCATGCATTCTCTTGTGTTCGATTGAAATAAAGAAAAAAATATATATAATAGTAGATGAAGAAATTAATATTGTTGTGTTCAATTGTACTCAATTTTTTAATTGTAACTAACTACAACGGCCTATTATAGAAATTAATCGCACCTATGAGAATTCTATACTTAGATATTTATTTTTTTTATACTTAAGATATCAAATGTTCATGTTTTATCGCAGTTCATCATCTGAAATTTCGTTGTACATTTTCACTTGGTTAATCAGTCCTTTATTGGGTTTTATGAATTCTCGATGATGAAATTGTAAGAGTCGTGATGAAGCGTTGAACTTTTGGTCTCTTATGTATATGCTTTCAATAGGTGGGACAAATTCCTACAACAGACGGTGATAGACAGATACAATTAAAAATTGAGCACAGTAGTTCTGAGCACACGATATTGGCCAAGATAAGAATCCAATTATATGCGACATATGAGAGCTGTGATGTGATAATATAATTTAGGACAATATCATTATCTTATGTGTGAATTGAAAATAATAATGAAAAGCTTGTACATAAGAGACTGCCAAATACTTTGACAAAGTTCTGAAGTCTTTATAGTCAGTAATTTCTAAAACCTTTCCTTATGATAAAGTAGTCCTTTATTAATGTTTTATAAATTTTCAACAATAAAGTCGTTGAAACCTATTGGAGCAGGAGGGTTTAGTCTATCATGTATAAACTTTTAATTGATAGTTTTCATTCTTGTATAAGGCGATAATATAGGGTGAAAATGTGTTTTTTTATAACCATGGTATCCGGAATTATTTTTGGTCCGACTGATCCATAGGATCCATGCAAAGCGACCCTCCACAAAGACCAAGTAAGTCTCGGGCCTTTGGCCCGCGGTCGTCGTACCAAAGAATTATTTGCACCAGTGGGAATTGAACCTGAAACTTCATCCCTCTTTGTAGATTTAAATCCCAAGCGTCCACCACTTGGCCAACCCCTTGGGGTTAGGGTGAAAATGTGTTGTAGAGTCGGAAGTTGGACACCGGCACCACCAGTGCGGGGCGATGCGGTGCTGTGGTGCGGATTTTTCCGCACCGCGGTTTTCACGGTGCACTGCCGGTGCGATTTTTTTTGACAATTGGTTTTTGATGCTGCCAATGGGGAAGTGACACATGTCACTTTCCCATTTTTTTAATTTTTTTTGTTAAGATCATTTTTTTAATTATTTTTTATAATATTTTAATTATCTTCTTGCACCCCTCAACGTTAGAGCCGTTTTCACATTTATTTATTTGTGCAGGATTCAGTGACAGGATTTTAAACATGATTTTCAATTCCGGCCACTAGGATTGTCCGTTGACGGAATTGAGCACATCGTTAGAAAGCTTATACATAGAAGATCATATGTTCAAGT
>JAOYMZ010092524.1:0-10484 GCA_025802335.1 Pinguicula primuliflora | reverse complement strand
TCGGAGATCTTATGGATTCAGGTAATTCTCGTTCTATAGTTGATAATCCATCTTGGCATAGATAGATTTGTGTATTGGCATGTATATTATGTTGTTTGCATGTCAATAGTTTTTCAGCCATCAATTCTTGTGAATCTAACAGTAGGAACTAGCCGGAAATAGCTAGTCAGAAGGGTGATGCGAAAAAGCTATAACAGTAGTCCGACAAAGTGCCGGAAACGGCTAGTTAGAAGGCTGATGCTGGAAACGACTAGTAAGAAGGCTGATACCAGAAACAGCTAGTTAGAAAGCAGTCAGTCCAGCATGTTAAACGACTAAAAAAAACCAAAGAAAACGACACGGCTTTTATTGTCCGCCAACTTTCAACTTTACATACTAACATATTAGGGTCAAAATTGTCATTTGAAACTTCCGTGCATGGCTCCTCGCGGTCTCCCTCTCCCCGATTTTCACTTATGATCGACGTGCATTCTTTCTCCCCCGATTTTCTTTCGCCATCAAATCAAACCCTAGGCACATGGGCGGATGCACCAAGTTATCCGGGGTCGGGTACCACCAGCCCAGAATTTTTTTTTCAAATTTTAGGGCCTATAAAAAGAATTTGAAGTCCAACAGAATTTTGAAGTCCAACAGAATTTTGAAGTCCATTCACTCTTTCAGCCGGAAACAAAGATTCTGTTCGTAATCAATTTTCAGCCTAGCCAAGTGCTTACGAAAAGTCAGAAGGCTAGAGCTCGAATTTCTGAAGACTGAAGACGCAATCGTTGGTGCAATAATTGGTGCAAAAAGTATTTTTTTTTATTTTTTTCCTTTTTGATTAAATTATAATTGTTTTGCTAATTTACGCATTTATTGTTGAATACTACTGTTTTATTATTAGGTGTATCATTACGAAAAGAATTACTAATTTTTGCGTAATAAGACGACAGATTATTTTTTGGCAGATAGCATGGTGTGATACATTGAGAGTGATATTTTCTCTCGGATAGAGAATGAAGCTATTTTACGACGATTTCAAAGAATGATATGTAATATTTAAAGTTAAATATATTTTTTAACTTTATTTGTATATTATATATTAATTTTCGTTTTTTATAATTTTTAAATGGCCTGCCGGCGGCGGGTAGAATCCTGATCCGCGCGCAAAACTCCGCCGCTGATTCAGTCTCCTGAATTCATTTCTCCTTCTTCCCAACCCCTGAAATTTCTTCCTCCTTCTCCATGGCTGCTCAACCTCCGGTGGTGGGAATCGGTGAGATTTTCCTGATCTCAGGAATGGTGTCCTCCAGATCTTTCAGGTTGCAACTCTTTCAAATTGTTTTGATTTTGGTGTTTTGGATTTCATTAAGATTCCGGCTTTTCTAAATTGATTTTGCTGTTCACATTCCACGGGTTATCCGTAGAGGTAACCTCCATTCTGAGCTCCTTATTGTACAAAATGGGTACAAATTATATTTTTGTTCTCAAATTTCAGGTGACACCAACTCATGCTGTTACTTTCATCCTGATGCCTCTAGCCTTAGTTCATAATTCAAGTGTGTGGCCCTAATGTGGCTCGCCAGAAGCTTGAGTATTCTCCTTTCTTCATTATGGAAGCTAAAAATTCATAGATCCAACTCAATGTCGCTACGAATACAGAAAAGTTACAATAGAATCGTTTAACATGTTGTTCTGTTATATGGATATTATGGTTGTGGTTAATATTATGGCTCGAGGCCTAAATGACTTTCGATTTTTTACTTGATTAATTATTATGTTGAGCTTTCGCTCGATTTTTTACTTTATTATGGTTGTGGTTGACATTTAGAAAAGGACTGAAGCACCCATTGTAGGGATCTATCCCTATGATGAGTCAAGTTTATAATTGCCATGATTTTCATTTGTATCTACGTATAATCCTTTGTCTTTTATCATATTTCCAGTGCAATTGCATTGGAAATACATCAAGTTTCGCTTTTTGTTTCTTGATTCAAGTTTCTGCAAGTCAGATTTCGCTTTTTGTTAATAGTGATGGGGAGGATGTCTACAGTATCAGGCAACAGGGCGCCGTTCAAGGTGTCGCTGCGATTCTGTTATTTATTATCTTAGCACAGCATGTATAGGGAAAATAGAAGCTGATGTCGATTTGTTATTATCAATAAAGTGAGTCACGAATCAATGTTAATAGCGACGAGGAGGATGTCCACAGTAGCAGGTTGGAAAAATAGGATGTACTGATTAGTTGACTGATTTCTTACAGGTGATGCTGCATACTGCATTCTCCTGGATAAGAACAGAGTTCACTTATGAATGTCCTCAAACCATGTCATCATATTTTTGTTCAGGTTTTAGTCCATTGTGTTGATGAATGAACACATTACTATATTGCTCATTATCTTGCTGATCTTACTTATGTTCATTTTTTCCATCACAACAAAAATCGGATTGCTGCAAATCTTAGGCACCCATCCAAATGGCATCAACACAGCTTACATATCCTTGGCATGTCCCAACAGTAATATGGATTATCTCATATCTGGATACACATCATTGACCGTTATAGATTTGGTTCTATGGATTATCTCATATTTGATTGTTTCCCTTCCTTAAATTTCTTGACTACCGATGCATAGGGGTGAAATTTAGCAAACAAAGATGTTTATTTCGTTCAATTCTTTAGTACTTTTTATAGAAGTTTCTCTGTTTTAGTCAGAGCGTATGCTTTTTATTCTATTGTTAACTATCAACTTATTTTCAAAAATTTCCAGATGTGTCTGTTTCATAACTGCAAGCTGATGAAGGCACTACACTCAATGGGGGTGGTTTCACTTTTCTTTCAGGATTTTGAGAAGCTTTGCAATCAGGCTCATGGTACATACCCTGCTCTTCCCTTCATCATGTAGTTTTCTTAATCATATGACATTTTTTCTCAATCATTTGTATTTCTGTTAAATAGGTGACATTCAATGTCTTCACTTCTTACAAATTTCGTGAATTAAAGTTTGGTTTTGTTGATGAGATGGCAAAGGACATATTGAAAACATGCTTTGATTTGAGATGCTTTGTTTTTATATTATGAAAATCTTTTTGGGATTCAAGAAGTTTTGATTTGAGATGATATTTCATCTTTTTTGGTCAAGTTACTAAATTAATTTTCTGCAGTTTTTGGTCCCAAATTACTGAATTAGTTTTTCTGCAGTTTTTGGTCCCAAATTACTGAATTAGTTTTTTTTGCAGTTTTTGGTCCCAAATTTACCGTCAGACTGTTCCATTGTCTCAAACCATGGCTTATATGATCAATTTCCTATGTGGCAACACTTGGTGAGTAAATTCACCATATTGGAGGTGTTTGTTTTTTGGTAAATGTGGTGGAGAAGTTGATCCGAAATTTTGATTGTTAGGTCTAATTACCATTGTCTTTTTTAATCTGTTCTTTGATTTTGGAGGCAATGGGGTCCATGTTCTATTTTTTGTAGTTCTTTGTGTATCAACAAAGTTTCAGTTTGTAATTTGTTTCTGTGCTCTATAATTTGTTTTCATTTGAGCGACTTGATATACTCTATCATTTTCATTGTTCTCAATATGAATGTCGACGGTAATATATGAATGTCGCTCATGTGACATGCCTTCTGAAGCTCATGTTCGTTGCTACACTCATCGTTAATTTACCTCGAAACTTCCTGTATTACATAATTGATGGTTGATGCTCCACCATAATCAAGGATGGAGCTTAATTATATATATTATTTAGCATTATTGCATTAATATACTGAGTCTTTCGAACCGTACCCCGAGGGCACGAACATATTCTAGTACTCATATAAGGTCTCGTTCCTTCCTTGTTGAGAAATACTAATCTCCTTTTTCAACTTGGTTTGCTTGGTAGAAGGGAAGTACTTATCACGGAAAGCTTCCTTCATCTTGCTTCGTGTAAGACGTGATCTAGGAAGGTAGAATAGCCAATCTTTTGCATCTCCCTTCAAAGGGAAGGGAAAAGTCCTCATCTTTACAAACTAATTCCCCACACTTTGTGCTGGCATACTTGAACAAGTAGAATAAAATTCAATAGGGTGCCTTATAGGGTCTTCTTCTGCAAAACGGTGAAAAACATGAAGATGTTGAATCAAGGGTGAATTTAATTGAAAGATCACTCCCTCAGGTAGGTCCAGAATACACAAGATTTGATTATTTTTGTCGTAGTACAGAGTAAGGAGCTACCACATGGTCTGAGTAGCTTGCTGGTCGGCCATAACTTCAAAGGAAACACAAGAGAAATAAGCCAAGGCTGACTTCTCCTCCCCTCGGGTATTCTTCACTTTTCTCAACTAAAGGGCGTTCTTTTGACGTCAAACCATGAGAACAGAATTTTAGTAAAAAAATAAGGGAGCTTTTGGTGCCATAGGTAGCCACCAACTCCAACAAAACGAAACAAAAGGAAACAAAAACTATAAGCAAAAAGTTATTGATACTTCTGCCTTTCCTCGACAACAGTTCCAGCTTGATGAGCGGTTTTTGAGTAGCGTCGTGGCTACCAAGCCCTCACGAAAGGTTTAATAGTTTGCTTAATCTCTCTACTAAGATACTAAGGTAGCAAAGTGGCTTGAAAGGGCCGAATCCACAGGTAAAGAGAGGTTATCTCTACCTATATGCTCACTAAATGTGTTGCTAAAAAAGAAATAAAACTCGGGGGAATTTTGTGTTTTGTGCATTGGAAAGTGACAAAAACAGAATCTAACTAACTAATAGAAAAGGATATGGGAGAATTCAAGGGTAAAAATCCCTTTTAATAACCTTCGTGTTCATGAGAGATGATATTGAACCAACATGGATCATAGGTGCATCTTAAAGACTTTATGCATTGATAATTAGCATTTGTAACCTACTGTTGTATTTAGTTATTTACTACCCTTCCTACTGCTGTATTTATAGGGATGACAATAGGGCAGGGCGGGTCAGAACCGTCTCAGACTTCCAGGGTTGGATCTGGACCCGCTCCGTCCCGGTGGCGGGGCGACCCGGACCTGCCTCACCCCGTAAAGGTCGGGGTCAGATTAAACTTGTCCCATACCAATGGAAAATTAATTTTTTAAGGACTATTACAAAAAAAATATTAAAAAATATTGTTTATATTATAAAAAATTACAAATAAAAATTTAAAAAAATCATTATATATTATGTAGGGATGGGGAGGGTCCAAATTGTCAACTCTATGTATTTACTACCATTCCTATGATAAATCTGGGCTTCTTAAGAACCACATACTTACCATATTATCTAGTTAACCTAGAAGAAAGTGAATGATCTTATGCCAACTAATGCAACCTAGTGTAGGAATTCCACTTCATGCATTCATATTTTGGCATAATATCTAGTTCCTATCGGTATTATCAAGTGTTTAAGTGTGCTATCAGTGTGCAAAAGTGACACGACTGAACCTCCTAATGCATACTAGCAATGGATCATACAAACAAAGCAATGGTTAATTACTCCATACAATACCTACATGAATAGTAAGAGTGTTTCTCCTTATGAATGCAATATCAAACTGAAAATAAACTACCGGCACCTCACTAAACATCATACCATCGTCATAACGTTAAGATCAACAGGGGGATGGTGTTCAACCGCTAATGACAACAGAAACAAGCAAGAAAATTGATTCAACTCAAGATAAGAGAAAAACAACATGTAGTCTTGTGTATCTATGGCAAAGAAACGAGCTAAATCCTATCTAAAACTGAGTGAAACAAATCAAAACCCTAGTAACGGCGTTCTGGGTTAAAATATGACAAATAAGTTGTTCCTTATGTCTGGGAACATGCTCCCTTAAATTAAGAAAACGAGAATAAGAAGCATAAGTAAGTAGGAATCTTCATGTATCTCTTCTTGATTCACGCTGGGATCTTGGTCTTGAATTTGGGCTTCTTTGTGTATCCCTGATGTATAAGGTCTTCAATTAAGATCATAGAAGTTCCTAGAAGGTTTTTAAGTCGTATTTTTCAAAGATACATTCCAAAACAACTTGCAAGGGGCGGATGGGTAGGGAGGATCATGAAGTTGTGCTCCGCCGTGACTGGATATGGTGAATGGTGATCAATCATACCTTGGCATCAGAAGTCAAGGGAACAGACTCTCATCCGATTAAGACTCTGAGCTTGATGCTGTTTATAATCCTCGGAGTCCAAGTCTTACCTTTCCTTTAATTTTTGACCCTCCAAACTTTTTTGTATTTTCCCCGGGTTGAATCTTCCTGTGTATTTAAAGAAATACTAATACATGTGCTTTGCTAAAAAAAAATAACTAATACATATCTATTGGAAAACTAAGGATTTGTTTAGTGCCACTGATGAATTAGATACATGAGGATGAGATTTAGTGTGAAGGGAAAATTTATCATTTGTTCAGTACACAGATAATGGACATTAGCATTTTGGGATATAAGAGGATTTTGAAATTCTATGTTCAATAGTAAGTATAATTTCATGTGAGTATTTTAAAATTTATGTAAATTTGCAAAGTTAACATTTATTTTTAATTAAAATAATTACTTTAAAATAAAATAAAAATAATTAAAATATTAAATCTTTCATTAATTGTTCATCGAACTTACACGAATGGATGTACATATTTCTACGAAATTCAGAATGTCCGAACCTAATATCAAATGAGTATCGATTATTTTATAGTTTCGAATAAAATTAAAAAATTAAATATATATTATTAAAAAATTCAGATAAAAAATATATTTCAAATAAAAAATATTATTCATCATTAATTTTTGAATAATTTTCAGACACCTAAAATCAAAATTTATTATTTTTTATAATTTTATATAGGGGAGACAATTTGAACAAAATTTTAAAACTTTCCCCTTAAATCCCAAAATGTTTTCAAAAATAAAGATTTCTTTCAAAATCCCAGATTTTCTGAGAATAAAGAGAACCTCCATAACCCCAATTGCTACATGAATTCCATTTAGTTTAGCTATGCTACTACCAAATCGCTTGTACTAACTAAACAACCCACGATTACAAGTTCAAATCTTGACCCAATTGATTCATGGCCGAAGAAGAGCTGGTATAGTGTTCCCCGTTACAACCGTGAAATGCTATAGTAAACGTGACACCTACAGACATTTATCCATCCTATCTTATCGACACTAGTTTCTACCCAAGTAAAGTCCAAGTGGACGCTACATCATTACCATCTCTATTCTCCTCTCCCTGAGAAAATACATCAAACGCAGACATTGCACCATGTCTCTTTGGCATCATGGGACCGAAGTGATGGAAAAACGCATCTTCAAAACATAAAAAAGATTGAAGACAGTTTATTCAAATTCTTTGACGGGCGGGGTATAACGGGGTTGTACTAGGCATTTCTCGATAATTTCCACGTTCATCAACCTCTTCGTCCTCCTCATCGGATGACAGGAAAGATGGACCCATCCATGATTTAAAACCTTCATCGACACGCCTCTCCATGTCTGGTATCACTTCTGCTGCATTAGCTTCAAGCATCTCAATCCCCCTTATGTTCCTACCTGCATAATCAGCATCATCGAGAATACACGCGGCTTTTCTTCTAAGGAAGAAAGCAGTTCCTGCGTGTAGGATGACCAAACCCCAAGACGAAATTTCATAGCACCAAAACAGAGGCAGGGAACAGCTGCTGCCAAGGGTGAGTAGAGTTGATCCAAGAAACAACGAGAGAAGACCAAATATGAAGGCAAACACAATATTCAATATGGAAAGACAGCGTATGCCACCTATAATAGAAAAGAGAACTCGATAAATAATCATATAGAACAAGTCCTAATGCATCTCATTAATAGACTAATGCGTTGTGAACTAATAAAAAAAACTCAAGAATATAGCACATGTATTCATTTAACAACGAAACATTGGCGAGAGAGTATTCGTTCAACAACAAAACTTTGGCCAGAGAGTACTTATCTTTCAGAATTTAGTGAGTTTTCAAGACTGTCATATATTAGACACCATGATCTTAGATTGAACCAATCACACTAAAATGGTTTAGCACACGGTAATGTAAGACCTCGCACGGAAACGTACTCTCTCAGACCAATAACTTGTTTGTGAATATGACTAACCCAAAACAGTGGCTGAAAAGCTTGCACTAACTTGAACAATCGTACAAGACGAAGATAACAAATACAAGAAACAGCATGGGAAGAAAAATATACCCATTCTAGAAGCACAATAATTGTTCTCAACCACCTTTATGCACCCATGTCGTGCAGGAGCAGTATAGACAACAGCAATTCCTGCAAGGCAGTTGTAACCTATTATATGAACTGCGAACATATCCAGTACAACAAGCAGGTATACAATATTTCAGCCAGGAAAAGAATTTATACACGGTACATAAGCTATCCAGTCTGTAGGAATAGTTAGTAGGAAACTGAGGAGCAAAGGAGAGAAGTCCATATAGACAATTTTCTCACTCAACTAATACTTTGGTGTAGTACAGAGTAGGTAACGAAAGTTCAAAACTCACAAGAGATATCTTAATCCAAATCTTCATCCAAATTCATTGGATTCACGGCACCAAGGTTCTTGAAAGAGGAACCATCTTTGTGGCAAAAATATAAGTTCAGTATCGAATAGGGGTATCTAGAATATAACAGAAGCGCGTAACCAGAATCGTAAAGTGATTGTCAAAATGGTAGCATCACTTCAGACGATCAAGAAAAGTCATATTAATTCGGAAATTTCGATCGTGAAAAGGAAATTCGCGATAACACATCACATAAGCATTTCCTCACCTGCAACCAAGTAAACCAGAGAAACCGCGAAAACCATAGTTGTTGGTAAAAACACCACCATCCAGTAATAATCCACAGTCTCCTGATCCGTCAGAACAAAAGCACCCGCTGGAAGATCGGATTCTCTGATGCCTCCTCTTGTCACTTCCGTCGTGGTAAAATTAACCGACAGCGGCTGAATCCTAAGATCACGGCAGAACGGTCGCCTCAAATTGTCATCAGGAAACAGAATCTTCAAGGTGATTATCGTAGGAATAAAAATAGCGAGAGAAATTAGGGCTAGCACGCTGGATATCAAAGGCATATGCAGCTTCTGCCAAACTTTATCCTCCTCACGCAGACTCTCATACTCGTGCTTAGGCATGAACGCCTGCCGCAAGGCGTCCCCAATCATCACCATTTCTGAGTATACTTTGCTTAAAATGAATAGAAATTTCGATCCTCTTGCTTTTGCTTCATCCGCCCGAGGAACTATTGTAGAGCTTTGCTAATTGGTGTCTGGTGGAGTAAGTGGATCTAAGAATCGTAAATGACTTTATTGTTGTAATCTAACAATTGTGGAGGTAAGAAAAGGAAGAAAAGAGTGTAAAATTGTGTTCTTTATTATTCCATGTAATCCTTTTTACGTAGAAGTAAGGAACAGAAGTCTTATCCTTATAAAACTGTACCAATCACTATCTCTATAACATATATCTATAACACTCTCACTTGATTGGATCAGTTTTCAAGGATACATACTTTTGTAATTTTGTCGAGTAGGGATCTTTCATGGTCCTCTCATTGAATTCTTCAGGTTTCATGAGTATGCCAAAGTTGCCTCGTTAAAACCTTGCTTAGAAAAAACCCTGTGGGAAAAAATCCCAAGCAAAGGAAAAAGAGTACAGCTGCGCATTATTTCTCCTCCTCAAAAGTATGTTTCAGATATCTTCGGGATATCTCATACAAACACTACATACAAGTTATTGAAATACATTCTAGATAACGACTTCGTAAATAAATTTGTTGAATGATGACTTCCGAGGCAACATCTACTGCGCTCGTCCCTAATGTGGGATAAAGGATAATCTGTATCTGTATATCAAATTAATTATGAAGTTATATCACGATTATGAAATAATCTCAAACTTGGAGTATCGTGTAAATCACGGAGAATATGCTTCTTGGAGTAGCATTATATCTTTCAAGAAGATATATATTGTTGCACTTATGGCACTGAGATATATTACTTCTGGTACAAGTATCTCTTCATCGTCTTGAACGGAATAGAATGAATATTTCTTGGGATCTAGTCATCTCACTACCATGAGTGTAGATAAGGGATATGAATGTCTATGTGAAAGTTCTTCAGGACTTCCATTGTCTATGTGAAAGTTCTTCAGGGCTTTCATTATCTATGTTAAAGTTCTTCAGGACTTTCATTGTTTATGTCTTTGATCCACAAATATCCTTTTTGAGACATGTTTAATTTGCAGTCCAAGATAAAATTATATTTTACCAAGATCTTTCATCTACAATTCATATTTTAAATATGTTGCATTTTCGTTGAGCTCTTCTGGAGTCTCAATAAGATTCAAATTATTTGCAACTATTGAAAAACCATATATGTTTTTCTCGATGAATATACATGAGCAAATTACCATATCCGACTTGATTTTAATCCACATATTTATTTTTGGAGTTTAATGGAGTAGATATTGATCTATTCGACATAAGATGC
>JAOYMZ010092523.1:0-10484 GCA_025802335.1 Pinguicula primuliflora | reverse complement strand
CTGATAAGGTGACTGATTTGATTAGACTTGTTTCGCAAATTTACCTGATAAGGTGACTGATTTTCGTAAAATGACATGAAAGGACATTATTTTATATTGTTATTGTAATTTTTATTAATTTTATATCACAATTATTATTAAATAAAAAAATATTTTTAACTTCAATAATTTTAATTTATTATTAAATAAATAATTATTATTTTAAATATTAGCAATAAATTTTAGAACAACAAAAATAATATACTCATAGTAGAGACGTGTATGTATATAAAGTGAATGGCAAAATTGGAATGAAAGACTTATAAGTCTTCTTATTTTGTAATCAGGCTAAAAAAATGACTTTTCAAATCAGTCACCTTATAAGTCATAAGGTGTACGTTCACGTAACAGACATATTTTGTCAAATTGACTGATAAGGTGACTTATAAAACAACGCTAAACACAGCCTCAGACTGAAGATGAATTAATGAACAGTTCTGAGGAAGACTCAGAGAATGATCTATTCTTAGCCTTTAAGAATGACCAGTGGGAACACATGGTAAATAATATTGAAGTTAATGAGTCTGAGAGCAGCTGGCAAGCCCTACAAAGGAGGAACAGAAAAAGTATGGATAATCAGAGGATCAGATCTAGTGCAAGCAAGAGATCAAACTTAGTGCAAATAAGGACTAGTACTCATGAAGTACAATCTGAGATGAAAAAAATGGAGGCAGAAAAATGTGCAGATTCTTCTGATACTAAAAGTGAACCTGGGGAGGAAGACATAGTGGAATACATAGAAAGACTTGTCCTGCCACCAGAGATAAGAACTGAAGGGAAATTCTGAAAACCCCAAAGGCTTGTGTGGTGGCCGTCAGACTCAGATCCTAAAGCTGGGTTTGATGAGTGTAAACAATATGACGCGGTTGTAGGATTTGAACTGGAAAAGGAGGGAACTGGTGTAGGTGAAGATAACACAGAGGTACTGCATACGTGTCTGAATGGAGTAATGGAGAGCAATAGATTTTCAACAGAAAAAGAAGGTTTGAATGATACATGTGAAGGAATAAGTAGCCACCGGGTTGAGCACAAAAACTCAAATACTGGAATTCATTCCAAAAGTGAAATACAAACTGTGAAAAAGGAGGATGTTATCCCTGAAACTCAAGAATATGCTGCAGAAGGGGAAGGAAAGAAAAAAAAAGGAAGGACAGCAGCAAACATGGCACGAAAGAAGGTAAAAAAGGGATCCAAAAAAATAGGAAGAGCTATGAAACATCATGTTACAAACAATGAGATAAGAGCAGATTGGAATGTTGCAATGGAAGAAAACAGAAGAGAAAAACCAGAAATAAAAAGAACAGAAGTGGAGGAGAACAAAATGGAAATAACGAAGTGCAGAATTCTGCAGTACAGGAAATCTCACTCACAGACAGTAATATAATCGCCACAAATCTTCAACTTCTGAAAGAAGAAGCATCCAAAATATATGAAACAGGAAAGGAACTTGGTGTTGTGTTTGAGGACGAGGAAAGTGTTGTGGTGGAAAGAATAATGGATTTAGAAAAAGCAGACAACAAAAAATGGAGGAATTGATTGATGGAGAACGCGACGGGAAAGATAACGCATATAGTTTCCAAGATGCAGCTACTAATCTATGAGGAAAGCACTTCTTACCTGTGTAAACTTTAACTTCATAAAGCACTTCTTACCTGTGTAAAAATTAACTTCATAAAGCACTTCTTACCTGTGTTGGAAAAAGATGTGGGTGGAAGAATTCTATGAGGAAAAGAAAATCACAAGAGGTGTGAATGCAGCACACATAGTTCTCTTTGCAAAGAAAGGAACTCCCCTACATGCAAGTGACTATAGACCAACATGCAGCACATATAGTTCTTCTTAAATTTATATGATATGATTTTAGATTTTTAGTGCAGCATTATTAAATTTAGAAATTTATAACATTTAACCCTTAAGATTTATAGAATACACCGTAATATTAATTTTATAGTTTACGGTTAATAGATATAGTTTATATATAATTTTTATATTTTAGGGTTAATAGATATAGTTTATATATAATTTTAGATTTTTTGCACATAAGTAAATGAAAATAAAGGATTAAGCAAGATTCATGATGATGATCTATTTTCTTCTCTACTGCAATTTTATAAAGATGACGGTTGCCTAAATCAGGAACTCTTTTCCTTATTTGGATGTTGACACTTTTGTAATCTTCTCCATTGAATTGTGTCCTTGGCAAACACCGTTTTCCTTTTCCTCCCCATCGCCTTAAGACAATCCTCACAGATTGTGTTGTGAGTAGAAGCCCAGAGTCTATAAGCTGCTATAAGTAGTTCATTGAGGGTGGTGGGCACTGCAATAGCTAAAAAGACACAACACAACACTCATATTATCTGTAGACTGTAGATGAAAGATAAAAGAACAAATGCCGCAAATAACTTGCCTTCATTTGTAATTTTGGAATGTCTCGAACAGAGTTTCTGTAGGAAAAAAAAGTACGTGTTTTTATGTAAGGAGCAACATTAATTACGGAGAGATTAGCAGTGACTTCAACTAACCTCTTTCAGCAGCTTGTAGTAAGATATCATCATATTCAGTGTATAGTCATCGAAGAATTCGGAGATATTGCAAACACCTTGTTGAATTAATGAACTACAATCATTATTTATCTACCAGAAACAACAAAACCGTTAGCAAACCATGGTTTAGAAAACAAACCTAACACCAGCTCAACAAGTCCCATTTGCGATGCGGCTTCAAACTTGTCCCCCCTTTGGAAAAACGCGATCGGGGTTATCCTCGAGCTAATTCTGCCAAGAGAATAGTAGAAGAATGACAGAACTATCAAAAATCGACCTGTGTTATGCATTAGACCCTCATTCAAACTTAAGGAGTTAGTTTGACTTACAGATGGAGAAATTCAACTCCTTGATTTTTGATGGTTTCATCTAGAAAAAGGATAATTCCCATTCTTTTCACGAAATGATCTGGAAATATAATAACATGTTCCGGTTCGACGGCAAATAGCACAAGATCTGGTTCCTGAAAGTATAAAGTGAATAGAATGTTTACTGCTTGAAAGTATAAGATTATAACTTAAATAGCATAACAATGCACTGGCATACCACTGTTTTCCACAACAGACACAGTATTTCCTCAGGATCACTTTCGTCATTTATATCGTAGTAGTCGGCGGTATAAATAGAGGTATCAACAATGATAAGATCGTGTTGCTCCCTATAGCTTTCCATTGCATCATATGCCATCGACTCAGTTTGGCTGGGGTGGGGGGTGAGGAACTTAATGATTAAATGAACATAACCGAAAGAAGATAGCATATAGAGAATTCTTACCATGCACAAACAGGAATCCCGGCCAGATTAGCATTACGCATCAAATTTTCATCCACACAAGATGTACCAAAACAAATAAGTGCAGGGTTCCGACCCACCTTCTTGTAGCAGGATGCATACTTTACACTTGTGAGTGTGTGAGCTTTATCTGGTCCTATAATTAGTATAAGCGTTATGCATAAAGACAAAAGGACGAATCAATTCTTCAAATGCTTAACAATGTCACATTAAGAATAAGAAGGAAAACTGTACCTTCGTCCCTAACAATGACAACCTTGACTAACCCTTTCCATGGAAATAAGCAAGGCTCGTCTTCGGGCAACCGCATTCCAAAAGTATTGTGCAGACGTTTGAAAAATTCCTACATATAGAAAGAAAAATATAAACCTAAATGAAACTCAAAAACATCTAACAACAATTGACAAGAGGGATGGGGGCCGAAACAATTAGGGGTGGGCAGTAGGGATTCGCCGATCCCGTTCCGTTTTGGTTCGGGCCCAAAAATTTGGGCCCGATCCCGTCCTGGGGACGGAAGTCCCGACGGTCATCGGGACGGCCCGAGGACCGAATTAAAAATGTAAAATTAAAAATGTAAAATTTTAATTAAAATAGAATTTTAATATATAAAAAATGTAAAATTTTGGGGTGATCGTGATTAAATTAAAATAAACTGGTAGCCATTATTTTTATAAACCTCTAGTGAGAGAGATAATTCGAATCAGAGGTTAAAGTGAAACGGTGATAAAGTGGAAAATGGACAAGAGCTGCCAAAGCATCAAATCATCATTACAATACAAAGAGAAAGGAATTGCAAAAAAATTATATATAATTAAATATTTTTGGATAAGTGTTCGTAAGTCTTAACTAGTTACCTAGTTTATTATTTTTAATTCAGGATCGAACATGTCCCGTTGTAACAGGTTTGGTACCTATTTTTAGGGCCCGAACCCGTCCCGAAATCTTTTTTTTTTCGGGTTTCGGGCTTCAAACTGTCTGGAGGCCCGAAGGCCATTTGGCCACCCCTAGAAACAATACACATGAACATATGAATTTTAAACAAAAAATATTGTTGGCAGATTTACCTGGACATCAAATATTGAATGCCGACCAAAGGGAACAACAAAATGAGATGAGCTAGCAGGTATAATCGGTGACGCTCCAATAGAGAAAGTTTCCCAAGTAAAGCAGGAAAATGTGGACAATGAACATGGTCGAGCAATCACAACGTTGTATCCTAGACTCTTTAAATGTTTAAGGGCATGACAGTAATAGTTAATATTGCCCGACATTAGTAGATAAGTGGCCGGTGGGGGATGAGAGAAAGCCCACATAGACATTACGTACACCATCGCATTTGGACCTACGATAGTATATCCAATGATCAAAATTGGCTAAATATATATGATTTTTAACGACAAACGGCAAAGGCACAAGCAAAAAAAACAAAAATAGCTTACATGGTTAAAAATTTACTTACTATTACGGTAGACCACCTTATCTACCCCCAATTGAACAGATAATGGGTAAGCTTCTGTGTCTCCGAGAGATTGAATATCAATACGCCCACAGTACCCTTTATCCTTAATGGCTTTCCGAATGTTGCCCACAATTGTGTAGGGATTGCACTCGATGGGAGGGCAACTGATGATATCCCACCAACAATAAATGTCAGCACTGGCGTACGGGTCCAACCCGTTGGAGGAGATACTGGAATGTGTTTGAGACATTCTTTATCCTGGAAGGACGGGGAAGAATTTTTGATGATGGGTTGTCACGAAAGGAGATGTTTTTTTATGTCAGCAATCGAAAAGTTCACATTTTTAACGAACCCTAAAAAAGCAACAAATTTCGAACGATATTAATGAACCCTTAAAGAAAGCCATGAATTTCGAACCTCGATAACCCTCCACCTGAGGTATTTGCTAAAATCAACTGAAATAGAGGACAAATACCTGATGATTTAGCTTCAGTTGGCGAGGTAAGATTCGTGTCCGCGGCGGCGGTGGCAGCGGCGGCGGATTCGTTGGAGACGGATGGTTGTTGGTACGAGGGGAGGGATGGTTTCGGTCGGAATGAGCTGTATAAACTGTGTTGAAATAGACGACCGGCCCGATAGGCAATGTGTTGGGCTATCCTTTCGGGCCCGAGCTATAGATTCTCCCCAAAAGATTTTTTGGAAAAAAATAGTAGTCCACAGCCTGCTAGGCTGTCCCACCTCCAAGCCCGCTAACGCCAGACCCAGAACCAAGGAAAAAAAAGTAACAAGGAATAAAATGTAAAAATAAAAATAAAAAATCTACTCACAGAAATTCTTAGGTCCACCCCAAAATTTTTTCAAAACGCTTGGGGCTTTGTTGAGATTGTTGGATGACCGATCATGCTCTCGTTGAGGTGGTTGGATGATGGAACTAGTTGATTTTATGTTGTCTCTACATTGCTTAATCGCTCAGCTCAATTTTTTTTTACTTCTGAATCAAATTCTTTTGTTTTTTTTGTTGAATAATGCTGATGTCCCAACAAATAATCCAGAATTCATTTCTACAAAAATAAAATATTAATTATTTAAAATTCAAAATTCTTAATAATATTTAAATGATAGACTAAACTTGCAAAATTCTAAAATTAAACTGCATGTATCCTTAATTAAACTACATGTCCCTACAATTCTGGATTATTTGTAAGGACATGTAGCATCACCCTTTTTTGTTTCATTTATGATTGATGTTTAATATCATAGTCAACGATCGCTTAATGGGAAGGACATTGAAGCGACTCATCCTCATTGCCATGCTTGGTGAAGTGTGTGTTCATTTAATGCGGGAAACTATGTGTTAATTTAGTTATTGTGCTAATCTAAGCTCTATGTTATCAAACTATGCTTGAAACTACACAAATGCTAGGTTAACCAGGTAGGTATCGTACCGGGCCCAGTAAAGGACACTTGCATAACATTTCATTTATTTATTTATTTTGAAAATTGAAATTTTTATTTATGTAATAAGGTTTTACAAAATCGTTCTACATTTAAATAATTATATATATTAAATAACTATATTTGATGTGTATTTGAGTATACTGACGGTATACCGATTTCAAAATGCTTATTTAATAGGATAATGAGTCAATGACTTCTCTGTATTTTTTTGTAAACCCACGAAACTATTTTTCCGACTTCTCTTCATTACTTCTTGCATATAGAGTTATTCTAATATGGAAGTGAAGACAGGATCAATTTTTTTTTGGCAGGTAAAAGGGAGAAATACTCACGTCTCTCCCAAGTATTCGAGAGTTTTTTTACACTCTCGACTAATCTAGAGGGCATGTACCTAGATTAGTCATTGATAAGAACACCTAGTTTTTATCTCATACATTCAGCTTGAAAACCTAATGTGGACTCATTTATTTCACATTCAATTCTCTAAGAATCTCATTTCAGACTTACTGAAGCCGTTGAAGTCATCTCTATCAGTCTCAACTTATTTACTATGCAAGCATAAGGGTGATTTCCCGTGTCATAGGGCCAATGGTAAAACTTTGTGACAATCTAGATTGTGCCTTTGTAATTGATTTTCAAACTCATAATAATTGCATAGCATGAAAAAAAAATGTCTTTCTATTTCACTAATCAATTCATTATATAAACATGTCCTCTTACACTTCTACAAGATGTCGTCAAACCCTACGGATTCCTAGACTCATGACATGAGCTCTAGACATATCTCAATGAACGGATGGTCATTGATTCTGCAATCATCTTGTCAAAATGAATATACGTGATTCCAATATCGCCTTTGTTGATCACATCTTGAACAAAGTGATATTTTCTCTGGATGTGCTTCGTCCTCCTATGACACATTGGATATTTAGCGAACCAAAAAAATTGCTATAGTATTCATCGCACAACGACATACTCTGCTTCCTTGATTGACATAACAATGTAGTCTTACTGCACATGATATGACTCTCCCACTGAGGATGATGTCATATCTAGCGTATATGAAATAATTTTTTTAAAATTTTTTTATAGTTGGTTGTTTTTTCAAATAACCAACTATATTAATAAATTTTTAAAATTAACTTGAGAGTTAAATTTACTCTCCAGAGTAAAAATTTTGTGGTAGGATTCTACCCTAGGAATAAGGATTCTCTCCTCATATTTATTTATAGAGTGAAAGGTGAAGTTCCACCTTTTACTCTATAAATATAGGATTTCTCTTCATATTTTCTTGCACGCAATAATAGTTTATTTTATTTTATGGGTTTTGGGTTTTAATTTTAAAACTCGAAGTCCAAGTTTATTCATTATCTTAAATTTGTAATAATATAATAAGTATAAATTTTTTTTGGGTTTTGCTAAACCCATAATTTGGCTGGTGGAGGAGGCCGCCCAATCCGCCCTACCGTGCTGTTTAGGCCCAAATCGGACGGGCTACCGCCTCACCGTTAGGGCCGCCCTACCATGATGTTTAGGCCCAAATCGGGTCGCTTTTTAGGTTTTGGCTGACTAGTCGGCCGCCGCTGCGAACGACTTCTCAAACACTGGTCATATATAGAGGTGGACTTGGACTCATCAAGTTGCCTCCTCAATCAACATTTGTATATCCTTTTAAGTGCATATCTCCCCTTGATAACATAATTAGATCAGTAGTACCACCGAGGTAACGAAAGATTCACTTAACTGCTTGCTAATGAATAGGTTCCAAGTTGCTTTGGTAATGACTCATCAGTCCAACTGCGAAACAAATATTTGGTCGTGTACATAACACAACATACATTAGACTCCCTATAGCACTGGCATATGAAAGTGTGCTCATCTTCTCCTTCTCTTTATATATTTTGGGGCATTGCTCGAGGATTAGTGCCAAATTCTTATCGACAGGAGTATCAACAGGTTTCGAGTTATGCATCTTGAATCTTCTAAGATTTTGTTTGTTGAGACAGACCCAACAATATCTCAGAGTGATTTCAGTAAATCTCAATTCCAAGGACATACCTAGCATCACCCATATCATTTATCTCGAATATGGAGGATAACCATTATTTAATGGAGTTGATCGTTTTCATGTTATTTCCGGCCAATAGTATGTCACTGACATGTGAAAAATGAAACAAGAGTCATTTCTTTGACCTTACAACATACACACAATGGTATTCATCAATCATGATGAAACCATAAAACGTAATGATTTCATGAAATTAGAGGTACCATAATCTGAAAGAATATTTTAAACCATATATAAAGCTTTTAACATCACACACTTGTCTTCTTTCCCTACTAAGACAAACCTGACAGATTGATTCATGTAGATTTCTTCCTGAAGAACTTCATTGAGAAATACAGTCTTTACGTTCATTTGGTATAATCTGATATCCAAATAGACATCCAAGGCTAGAAGTAGACATAGACCATTCTCACCACAGGAAAATAATATCTTTTCGTTGTCAATACCCCAAATTGAGTAAAACCTTTCGTCACGAGTTGGGCTTTAAACTTTTCGATCGATTAATCCATATCGTGTTTAACTAGGATACTCATTTACATTCAGTTAGTTTTTGACATTTTGGCAGATCGAATAGTTCTTAAACTTCCTTTGTCTTTATCGAGTTCATTTTATCCTTTTATGACACTTAGTAACTTTTACTATCGGACAAGTTCGTTAAGCTCATAATCATCACACTTTACATAATCCAAAAGAAAAAATTAAGTGTCCACACTTGAAACATATTCAAGCAAAGAGAACTCATGTAACCAATAAATGGTACTTTTCGATTTGGTTATTTGAATTAGAGAATTTTAATGATTTGTTTATACCAACACGCATTAACACAAATTATTAGTTAACATATAACGTTTCAAATTTCTTACTGCAGACAGTTATAAGATGAGTTCCGAATATATTAAAAAAAATTTAACGCGTCATATTTACCCTTAATCGATTCGAAAATTACCCAGTTGGTAGGTACGCAGACCAACCTTCAAGACAATAGTTTTCATTCCTCATGAAGAACCCATGTTTCTGGTGGAGTCACAATGGTCGTTCTTAAATACCCATTCTAGACAGCCCAACATGAACACGATTAATGCGGATGTTGTTTTAATAATTGGATTTTATGGTAACCAATGATTATCATAAAATACATTTATCGGCACATAGTCAATAAACGATATTGTTGCATACAATTTTATTTTTGTTTTTTCTCTTTTGTTATTATTCGAAACACATTCCAACGTGAATGTGGAGAACCTGGAGACAGTTTTTTGGTCCACCTCGATTACTCAGGTACGAAAGTCATGCTGCCCCCCAAAAGAAATAAGAAACATATAAAATGAACAGGAATCAAAACTTACCAGAAATTATCTGCATTGGGTTAATCGTAGCAGGGGCAGCCCTCTCTTGGTTAGGGTCTGCTATCAGTAGCATTGGAATCAGAAAATTGGATGGGAATCGCATCGAATACATGATGCCTCATTGCCGGAAAAATGAAGAAGATGGAAGGTTGCGTTCGTCGACCGAGGGTTCGGGAGTGACGGTAGAAGAAGAATGGTCTGAGAGATGAAGGCAGAGACGTTGTATCGTAGGTTATGAGAACCGTCCAATAAAAGAAACACGTTCGAAAACGGTCTACACGAAAAACCGAAGGTGGCATCAATTCCACGAGGTGGAAGAAGATGAGGTGTGGTCGTTGATGAAAAACGTGGAGACGAAGAGAAAGTGCCGGACCACAAGATGAAACTGCCCCTCCGATTTTACGTAGAACCGCTCACACGTCTCAAAGTTTCGGCCCGAACACAGCGCAAAATCACCGCAGTGGACAAAAATT
Source organism: Pinguicula primuliflora (assembly GCA_025802335.1). Lineage (NCBI taxonomy): Eukaryota > Viridiplantae > Streptophyta > Magnoliopsida > Lamiales > Lentibulariaceae > Pinguicula > Pinguicula primuliflora. The sequence goes on along the minus strand of JAOYMZ010092523.1, from coordinate 306 downwards.
TTGGCCCTAAGCCCAAAGAAACCTTCCCAATATTGTAATAGTAGATGTTAACATATTATTGATCATACATAATTATGTTTTAAAAAATGTTGTACCTATATCAACAGAAATCTTCATATGCTCAGTCCTTATATGCTCAGTCATGCACAATATTTTCGTAGCACCATCCATTTTATAAATTGGTCGCACAATTGGAAAGCTTATACATTGTAGATGAAAATACGCATGCTTTGGTCCGGTTTCGACGACTTTATCACCGTTTAATTTAGTTTCACATTTCTTCTTGGGTTAAGTAGTCCTAAATAG
>JAOYMZ010092522.1:0-10484 GCA_025802335.1 Pinguicula primuliflora | reverse complement strand
AGTTTCAGTTCTTAGACTTCTTGGAGTTCATTGCCATGTACTAATTTTATGTTCGATTGTATTTTTTTTCGGAATTTCGGATTTCCGACACTCCGAATTCCGAAATTCCGAATTGTAATATGGCTCGGAATCGGATTGGAGTTTAGCTTCCGAAATAATTTCAGGACGGATGAAAAATGGGCTATTCCAAATTCTGAATTCCGAATGCCCACCCCTACGGGAGATACATATAGGTGGGATTAGGGTTGTGATAATGGGCTGATCATGATCCCCTCGATCTCCACTCTCCTTATTTCCAGGGATTTTCCTATTCTAGATAAGTTAAAGATTTATATTTTCTTATCTTTACCTTATTTACAAGTTTGTTACTTATTTCATTTATCCCTTTTAACACTCCCCCTCAAGTTAGGTGTGGGGTATCCGACACCTAACTTGCACAACATCTCTTGAAGCACCCATCCACTTACTGTTTTCGTAAGAATATCCGCCAACTGGTCCTCCGACCATATAAAAGGAAGTGTAACACATCCACTCTCAACCTTTTCCTTGATGAAATGGCGGTCTACTTCAACATGCTTGGTTCTACCATGCTATACCGGATTATGTGCAATCTGGATGGCCGCCCGATTATCACAGCATAATGGGCATGCTCGAAATGGGACAAATCCCAATTCAGTCATCAATTTCTTAATCCACAATACTTCGGTCAGACCTCGAACTATACCATGAAACTCAGCTTAGACACTCGATAGAGCCACGACCTTTTGCTTCTTACTTTTCCATGTGACGAGGTTTCCTCCAACAAAGGTAAAGTATCCGGATGTAGAGCGGCGATCGACTGGGTTGCTGGCCCAATCTGCGTCTGTATATACTTCAACTCTCAATTGTCCATTCCTTCGATAAAGGATTCCGATGTCAGGAGATCCTTTCAAGTATCTCACAATCCTTAGGGCCGCATCCATGTGATTCCTTTGGGGGTTATGCATGAACTGACTCACGACTCCTACAGTGTAGGCAATGTCCGGGCGCGTGTGAGCAAGATAGATTAGTTTCCCCACCAAGTATTGGTACCTTGCTCTGTCTGTACTCTCGGTTCCTTCCTCTATTTTTAGACCATGATTCACTGCAATCGGGGTGTCCGCAGGTCTACACTCCAACAATCCTGTCTCCACTAGTAGACCCAGAACGTACTTTCATTGTGAAATATAAATTCCTTGCCGGGAGCGTGCAACCTCGATCCCAAGAAAGTACTTGAGCATGCCTAAGTCTTTCATTTCAAATTCCTTGAAGAGATTTCGTCTCAAATCTTCTATCTCTTCTGTATCATCTCCCGTGATAATCATATCATCAACATAAATAATGAGACAGGTGATGCCCTGAGCTCGATGTTTCAAGAAAAGGGTGTGATCGGAGTTACTCTATAGATAACCATACTTCTTCATTGCCAAAGTGAATCTCCCAAACCAGGCTCTCGGAGACTGGTTCAAACCATACAGTGATTTCTTCAACCTACACACCTCATTCGAGCGAAAACCATCAGAAAACTCAGGTGGCCCCTCCATATAGACTTCTTCCTCCAAATCTCCATGTAAGAAAGTGTTCTTTACATCAAACTGGTGCAGCTGCCAATCCAAGTTGGCTGCAATCGAGAACAAAACTCGAACAGTATCCAATTTTGCCACTAGAGAGAGTTTCCAAATAATCAATCCCGTATGTCTGGGTGTATTCTTTCGCGACAAGTCTTGCCTTATATCGCTCAATAGATCCATCTACCCTTTTTTTCACAGTATATACCCACTTGCATCCGACTGGTCTTTTCCATTTAGGTAATTGACATATCGCCCAGGTTTCATTTTTTTTCAATGCTACCTTCTCTTCTTCCATCGCTTTCCTCTATTCAGGTTTTTCCATAGCCTCTAATTCATTTCGGGGTACCTCATCAGAATAAACTGCAGCAGAAAAGGCCCTTGCGGTCTCAGTAAGTCTCCCCCTGACGAGGTCCGCCACAGGGTACTTCTGTGTCCTAGACTCATGGACTGGAGTATACCTCCTTGGCTTTACCCCCCTCGTAGTCCTCTGAGGAAGAGTATACTTGGGCATAGCCGGGGGTCCCCTACATCATGGTTAGTCACAGACTCCATAGAATATATTGGATCCACAGACGAAGGTAAGGTCTCAAGAGTGCTTACCTGGGTATCCATCGGAGGAGACAATTGGGATGGTCCTTCATGGTCTGGCTGTATACTCTCGATGTCGTGGTCCGAAGGTGGTCTACTTGACTCGTGAGTTGGCACTTGCACGTGAGGTGCATGGACAGGCAAGGATGAGGTAGATGTGGTAGGTGCATGAGGCACATGAGATGCATCGCATGTAGGAAGAGTGGTATCCGGGTCTGGGATGGTGGTTGGCTGTGGCGATGTTAGAGACCTCAACCAATCCAGAGTGTCAAGAACTCCCATATCCTCCTCCTGACCTCTGGATTGGGGAAGGTAGTAATACTCCATCTCAACGAAGTTGCAGTCCATAGTAGTTTAGAGTCGTTTGGTTGGGGGGTGATAGCATCGATACCCTTTCTGCGAGCCCCTGTAGCCCACAGAGATGCACTTCTCTGCACAAGCGTCAAACTTCAACCTATTGCTCTCCGGGATATGAACATAGATAGTACATCCGAAGACACGTGGAGATAGTGACATAGGTGGAGGCATCTCAGTAAAATCGGACAATACTTGACTGGGAGTCTGGAAATTCAAACTCTGAGTGGGTAGGCGGTTTGTTAAGAATACCGACGTGGCCACTGCCTCCGACCAGAAATGCAACGGAACATATGACTCAAGCATCAATGCTCGGGTTATTTCTAAGAGATATCGATTCTTTCTTTCTGCTACTCCATTTCGTTAGGGAGAATGAGGGCATGAGGTCTGATGTAACATCTCATTCTCCGTACAGAACGCTCGCATATGGTGGTTTACATATTCACCCCCGTTATCTGACCTGGGGATCTTGATTTTGGCATGGAACTAGGTTGACGCCATTTTATAAAAGGATGTAAACTTGTCAAAAACATCATATTTGTTCTTCAAGAAATAAACTCATGTCATCCGAGTGCAATCATCAATAAATAAAACGAAGTACCGGAGCCCTTGCCCACCTATGACAGGTGTTGGGCCCCAAACATCCGAATGTACTAGTGAAAACATATGCGACATACGAGTATGTTTAGAAATAAATGGCTGTCTGTGGCTTTTGGCCAAACGCAAGTCTCACAATGAAAAGGAAATTTCGAAAGCTGAGGAAATAACCGACGAAGGTAGAACTGAGACGGGTGACCCAAGCGATGATGCCACAACCAACTCTGGGAATCAGGTGAGTCACGAGCCAAGAGTATCCTTCCCTCAGAGACCACTTCATCTACATAGTATAGGCCGTTCCGCTCAGTTCCATGCCCAATTATCTTTCTCGAACGGATATCCTGTAAGAGACAAAAACCGGGATACATAAGGACCACGCGGTTCAATTCCTTCGAAATGTGACTAATAGAAAGTAACTTGTAAGATAATGAAGGAACATAAAGACATTTCGATAAGCAAATAGATGTGATATTTCAATCACTCCTGCACTTTCCACTGGAACATACATCCCGCTAGCCGTCTGAACCATTTTCTTCGCAGTTTTCTGCACTTCAATAATGTCAGAAATATCATGAGTAATAGTGTCAATGGCACCACAATCGAAAATCTATTCCGTATTTTTCTTTGGGCAGGATTTTCGCATGATGTGGGCCTGAGAAATTCTTGAATTTTTGTTTAAACTCCTCGGCCCACTAATTTCCCGAACAAGCTGCACTTTTGTCGGCCCAAACTCTGACCCTGCAAAGCAACGATTAATTCGCGGCCCAGATTCCTTGCTCGGCCCAAAATTTGCCTGCCTATTTCCTGTACTTTCTTTCTCTTCTTCGTAATTCGGCCCATGTATCATTGTACATATCATCAAAACAATTCTGGAAGAAATATCTCGCGTTCGAAATCGGGGAGGGTTCCGTCGGGACTTCCGACCATTTCCCCCCTTCGTACCTGGACCATGGATTGGTGTGTCGTGCAGTCGAGTTTCGACGTGCTCGATTCTGATCCCATTTTCTTGTGGGTTTCTTCCATGTCCGAGATTCGCGTTCGCGACCTCATCTGCTGGGTTCTCTTCTGGTGTAATGTAACCGTCATCAGTCAGCGCAACCCAGCCACCTCTCCGTCCGTAGCTATTCCGGCCTCCTTGCCGTCCACCCCGATTATTTTGGTAATTTCTCAATTTCCAGCAATTCTGCTTCCAATGACCTAGAATTTGACAGTGGTCGCAAAAGGGGCGTCGATATGATGATTCGTCGTTATAGTTCGCCATTTCTGATCGACGGTCCCCTGAATTCGGTAGATTTCCGACCAATTTTGGGCGTCAATTTTTCCTTGATTTGACCCGTAGATGGCTAATCCCGTTCCAATCTCGCCCGATGATGTTGTCGATCCGTCGGAGGCCGCACCAGTCATTTTCCAAATATGGCTGCATGTGGCTTCCCGTCGAAGCGTTGCGTAAGCAACATCCACTGAGGGTAGAGGTACCTCTTGCAGGATCTCCCTTGTGATTAAAAATTTGATGGAGTCCTGCTAGAAACCTGAACAATCTATGTTCGGCTTGGATTTGGTCATATTTCGTCATGTCCTCCATACACTTCATGGGATTAGGTCGTCTCCGATCAATCTCCGTCCAGAGGGAGTGCACTGAGAATAATATTCTTCCAGTTCCATTGAACCCTGCACAATTCGGTCTGCTTTGGTCATTAGATCAAATATTTGTAGGCTGTCTTATCCTGCATTGAATGTCCATGCCAGGATTTTCCATAACTCGTATGAGTTGGGATAATAGATGAACTGATTCACCAAGCGTTGATCGATGGAATTGGTAATCCATTGAAAGACCTGTGTGTCCTTCTTTCGCCATTCTTTATAACCCGGATCATCGTTGGCTGGTTCCCTGACTTCTCCAGTGATGAACTCCAACCGGTCCTTGCCAATCACGGCTAATTCCATCTTGCGGGCCCAAAGTACATAGTTGGTTGTATCCAACTTTCCGTCGATGATGACTCCGGCATCTCCTTCCTCCTTGGATGACTTGCCGTCTGTCTGAGACTCCAAAAATTGTGTGAATTACTGAGATAGAAACTTTTGAACTTCGGTTTGCGGGATCATGAGTTCCTTGCTTGCTGAATCTCTTCCTTTCTCCTTATCAATGTTTCCGAATTTGGCTATAAGCCGGGTAGATGACGAGACTGGTTATCAAACCTACTCCGAGGATTGCTGGTTATCAAAAACTTGGTTTCATCTAAATCAAATGCTTCTCTTCCCGGTTGTCGTGGATTGGCCCTTTCCCCACTTCATTTCGTAGATCGGAAATTAATTCTCAAATGTCAAAGAAGAAGCCGGAGACCTGGAGTGGGCTTCTATGGTTTCTTGTGGGTGAGAATTGTTCAAAGGGTTTTTGCGTTGAGGAAGATGTACCCATTCTCTGATTTTGAGTTTTTCTCTTTGTTTTATTTGTTTAAATACAATATTTGATCCTGGCCATTGGATTCTCCCACAAATCTCACACAATAGCATCCCGCATAGGAAGCGGAGTGGTATACGAGATATGGCTATCGGAAATTTTCTGCACCGTACTGGACAAAAATGCTTATGAGCCGAATTCTTTTTCTGGGGATTAATTCGACGGTCCGGATTAATCCTATTATTTAATACAGGTACCGTTCTCATAGCTGGGGACCAATTATAAATCAGTACGGGTACCTAAAAATTTAGTACCGGTAAAAATCAGACCAAACCAAACATATCCAGTAAATTCCGTCCTTAGGCAGGTTCTGGGGAGGGTAAGATGTACGCAATCATCACTAGCGGACCCTTATAGGCCCTGGGGGTGCAGGCGTACCCCCTAAAATTTTTTTATACTTGGACTTGCACCCAGTCGCACCCCCTAATTAGGCTCCAGGATACCCTCAGGATACGTGCCCTATGTGAAACGCACCCCCATGGTTAGAGGCCAGGATCCACCACTGGCAATCAAACCTCCAACTCTCACGAAATATTTTTTCCGTGGAGACCCCAACTCGAAAAAAAATTAGAATACAAAAAATAATGATAAAAAATAAAAGCAAGAATAACTGAAATAACTACTTACCTCAACCATGCAATACAAACATACCAAAATAAATAAATATCTAGACACATAACAAACAAACTAAATAACTACAGTCCACTCTTAATAGATGAAATACAATTAGATGCAACTTACCCAGTAGTATGTCTCACTTATTTCTATCAGTCTAAAGGTCAATAAGCAAATAACTACTCTATATAGTCTTATGTATCTTTAATCGTAATATAATGTCTTCAACTCGTCCTATCAGAGGTCATGTCCTCGTAGAGGTTTAATTCTGCTAAATCTAACTGAATCTGCTCATCCCATATCCTCTTAGGTCTCCACCGCCCCCGTCGTCCTTCGACTTGTAATCCTTCGACTCTCCTGACGGACTCTTTCAAACTCCTTCTGCATACATGTTCAGACCATCGTAATCTTCTCTCCCTCAGTTTGACATTTATAGATGTGACACCTAGTATATCTCTAAAAACCTCATTTGGAATCTTGTCTAATCTCGTATGATCACACATTCACCTTAGCATCCGCATCTCCGCCACTTCAAATTTCTGTGCATGTGAAAGTTTCATAGCCAAACACTCTGACCCGTAGAGCATCGCCAGTCTTATAACTATTCTATAAAATTTTTCCTTTAACTTGAGTGAGACTTTTTATCGCATAACACTCCAGTAACCGACCGTCATTTCATCAATCCGACCTTGAGACGATGGATAACGTTACCTTCCACACATCCATCCTTTTGTATGATAGATCATAAATATTTGAAATTATCTTTCTGTTGTAGGATCTGGTTCGCAATCATAACTTTCATTCTACGTTTCTTTATTTCATTGACAAAACCGCATGCCACATATTCCGTCTTTGAGTGACTCAATCGGAGACCCTTAGCCTCTAATGCCTCTCTTCAACGCTCCAACTTAGTATTGACCTCCTCCTTCGTCTCAACCACAAAGACAATATCATATGCAAACAACATACACCATGATACTTCATCTTGTAGATCCTGAGAGAATACATCTATATTTACCGTGAAAAAAATGGATTCAGTGCTGACTCTTGATACAATCCTATATCCACTGAAAAATACTTTATTTCTCTTATTGGAGTCCACACACTAGTCTTTGCACCCTCATACAAATCTTGTATAGCTTTCACATAAATCCATGAAACCTTCTTGGTTTCTAAACATTCCCAAATAACCTCTCGTGGTATAGTAATATATGCCTTCTCTAGGTATATAAAGACCATATGGAGATTCCGTTTACGTGCTCGTTATTTCTCCATTAGTTGTCTGAGGAGATGGATTGCTTCCATCGTCGACCTCCCTGGCATAAAACCAAATTGGTTCTCCTTCACTTGCATTTCTCCCCATAGTCTAAGTTCAATAACTCTCTCCCACAAATTAATAGTGTGACTTTGGAGTTTAATACCCGGATAATTGCCAAATTGTTGCACATCCCATTTGTTCTTATAAAGTGGAACTACTATGCTACTTCGCCACTACTCTAGCATCTTTCCTGTCGTCAGGATAATGTTAAAAAGAGTCGTTAACCACTTAACTCCTATGTCTCCTGAACACTTCCACACTTCAATCAGTATTTTGTCTGTCCCAACTGCTTTCGCATCTCTCATCTTACTAAGAGCTCCATTCACCTCCTCTATCGATATCTGTCTAACCACACACTGATTTATGAGTTGGTACACCTCTTCATCCCCTACACAGCTACAATATACACATGCCTCGGTAAACAATTTACTAAAGTATTATTCTCACCTCTCTCTTATAACACCCTCCTCCGAGAAAAGGATTTTTCCTTCCTCATTCTTGATAAATTTAACAATATCAATATCTCCACTCTTTCGAGCTCGTGTCTTTGTAAGTCTGTAAAAATCCGATGTCGGTACAAATTAAATTTACTAGATATAAAATTAAAATATATTTTTTAATTTTTTCCAATAAAAAGTATTTTTTTAATCTGGTACCGGTACCGACTAAAAATTTGGAATCGGTCGCAGAGCTGGGTTGGCCTAGGATCTGAATCGGTACTGGATACCAGTACTATTGTGCGCCGGTCGATAAGACCGGTACCAATATTAATTTCCAGTACCGGCACAGGGTCGGTCGACTCGATGAACAATACTACTTAGAATCATACATAATTTTTTTTTCCAATTAAATATTGACATATAACATGATGTTAGAATCAATATAATGCCACATTTGTTAATTTTAATCACTAATATTAATATCTTATTGGATGAGATTTGATCCTGTAGGCAGCAATTGGGTGGGCAGTTTTACCTACTGTAGGCAGTTTTAATGAGCGTTGTCAATTTGGACTCTCATTAAATCGACCGTACTACCACTCCCTCAGTTGCTTTCCATCAGCGAAGGCATTGTGGGGAAGTCATACAACTCCGAATCTCTGATCTGGTTGATCGACGGAAATCAGCTGAGTTCACAACTTCGATCCAGGTCATGGAATTCGAATCTAATGAGATTGTGAAGGAGGATTGGAATTTGGTGAGGTCCCAAGCTTTGTTTGGGGTGACGGTGCAGAACGGATTCGTGGAGAATATAGAGAAACTTGGTTGTTGTCCCATACCGGTTTCGGACGCTTAGAAAGAACAGGTTAAATATGATTGTGGGGGGAATCTAACCTTGATATTAGATTTTGAGGAGGATACCCACATTCTTATTAAATTCACCCCACGCGTACCCGCACACACGAGACCCGAATCTATAAATTACGGTCGGGCTCGATATTTCTTCATGGGCCACTGGTTATTGGGCCGGGCCTGCTTTCACTGGATTCAGACAATTCCGATTCCAATTATCGGATCCTCGCGGTAGAGGCGACAGAGCTTGAACACTTATCCCAATTTATTCTGTGGCCTATATGAATAACAAGGTAATCGAAAAATCAGATGGCTTCGTTGGAATAGTGCAGAAGGGTCGTGCGCAGAATGGCTTTGCCGGAATCGTGTTGTTTTGCTCGGGCTCCGAAATCTGAACTGCGTAGGATAGTAGTGGTCCGATTTTTATTAAAACTGCCTACATTAGGCAAAATTGCCCAACCAATTGCTGCCTACAAAATCAGAGCTCTTTATTGAATATATATAATTATATATGTAGGAAGGATCATGTGCACAGCTTTATATTCACAACTTCGTACTCAACTCACATTTTTCACCACCCGTCGTCGAAATTGATTGCATCTTTGGAAAGCCCATGTGTATGAGATCAAAAGCCACATGATCCAGTGCGATTCCGGTGAATTCATCGCTGAGAATTTCGAAAATCCTTTCTCATTGGGTTAAATAGTCCTTAATAGAATTTTAGAAATTCCCGGCAACAAGATCGCCGAGACCTTACCAAAACATGAGCTTTTAATCTTCTATTCATGATCTTTCTAATGATGCAACCAATTTCGACAATGGGTGGTGGGAAGTGTGAGTTGAGTACGGAGTTGAGCACGCAATGATCGTACAGGAACTACTGTGATTATGTAAGATTATATATTATATAAGGCTAGTATTATTTTTATGGAAAATATTTGCATCGTAAACTTCAGTTGGGACTCGGGAATGAAATGAAATGTGATGTGTTACAAATTCAATTTAGCCCATTTTTAAAATTTTAAAATAAAAATATAATTTTGATTCTAAAATTATTATAATGATAAAATTTAAGCTTAAATAAAAAAATTTAGTCATCGAAATTAAAGGGTGAGATGAAATTATGGTATATTTAAAAAACACACATAAATTGTCAAAAATAGAATGATAAGTATTGTCCTATATGATAAAATTAGGGTATTGCCCGTTGGAAATTGTTAAGATGAACTAAAGCTATTACTTAATTCAATTCTAAAAATACTTACAAAAAAATTCAATTTCAAAAATAAATGTAACACTAAACTTGAAACAATGAAGGACGTCACCTACAAAATTCAAGAGGAACTGACAAACTCAAGCTGTGGAAACAATGGGGTGCTGAAACTGTGATGCAAAAGGTTCCTATTCATTATTTTCATTGCAATGGTGGTAAGGTACCAAAAATTTCGTACTTTAAAAATATATATATATATTAATAACAGAATAAAATATACAATGCATTCGATTAAAAACAGAATTGGGCCGCACGCGATAAAGGGCTGGGTTGATTAATAAGCCCGTTCACGGGCCATGACCACTTCGGACGAAAGACGCCAGATGTGTGTCTGCCCTAGCTGCTCCCGCGCAATAAAATTGGAGACATTTCATCTCCCGCGCGTCGGCTTCTACATATA
>JAOYMZ010092521.1:0-10484 GCA_025802335.1 Pinguicula primuliflora | reverse complement strand
ATCCGTATAACCCGTATTTATAATTAAATATTTTTAATTTATTTTTTATATAAATATATAGGCATATACGGGCCAAAAGGGCGAGTAAAACGGGCAAACGGACGGGTAAAATGGGCCAAACGGGCCAAACGGTTACAGATAAAACGGGCTAAACAGGCGCCCGTCAAAAAAACGGTCTGGTCCGGTCCGGATCGGACAAAAAATAAAACGGACAGGCGGGCTTTAGCCAGCCCGTCCATATGCCACAGTCTACAAGCAACTGCCCAGATCCGTCTATGTGATCGTCCATATTCACTGTCTAAAAATATATAGATAAGTCTAGCCCAAATATAAACATACAATATTTAAAGTACAAAAAACTAAAAAAAGTTGACAATAATACACAATAAATAAGAAACACGAGAAGAGACAATAAAAGAAAAAATTTGATACAACAAAAGGACACAATAGATTTAAATAAGAAAAATAATTGTATTAATTTATTCTAAAATGGGACATGATCAACTTTATTTATATTTTTGATCATTTTATAAATCTAATTAATTAGTCATATTATTCGTGTTTTCCTAGATCATTAATTCATATTATAATTTATAAATAATTTTAACCACATGAATCCTCAGAATTATGGATAGGTGAATATGAGGAAATTATTAATTTTATTTTATTAAATTCACTCAAATTTGATATTTTATTAATTATTATTCACATTGATTAATTATTATTTTTGTTTATTCAAAATTATTATTTAAAATATTTAACTATTATTTTATTAAAAATAATATTTAGGCTGGACATCGCCTGAGTGATCTGAGCGGTTGTCTAGGGAGGTTTAAGTGCAGGGCGGTCAGTTTACGCACGGCACTCACCCAACGCTTTTTACAATACTCATTCGCATATGCAAAGCTAGACTTGCATACGTACAGTACGCTAGATTCACAAAACCATTTACCTATTCGCAAAAGGATGCCCTTGGCGTGACATGTGCGCACAACCGACCACACAACTACTCACATAATACATGTGTGGACCCACCCGTATCTGTGTACATGAAACAGGCATGCGGACGTGTGTATTTTGTATAGCGCAGTCCTCCGTGCAGTCGGGATGTACTGCTCAAGTAGCTTGTTTATATCTGCGGCTGTTTGATTTCTTCATTTTATCATATTCCTCGTCACAACTTTCTAATGAATCTCAACAACTAAAACTTGTCATCATGTGCGAAGCCATTTCTCACCATCTCATCATGGAGCCTTGATAAACTAAATTCATATATAGTGATTTAGGCATTTTTAGCTTATCATTTTATATCATATTATGCCTTAAACACTGCATTTACACCCGATTACACGCTTAATTGTGTCATTTGTAATTTTCACAGATAAAAGAAACAAAACTCGGCAGAATTCTGTGCAAACAAAAGCAAAATGTAGCAATTTGAAGCATTTTGGCACATACTCTGATATTGGAGATTTTGGAAACACTTCTGGCCAAGAACTAAGCAACAAACAGAGGATCATAAATCCATTCATCTATGAATCAATCCTTGAGGCCCATTGCAATGCAGATCTCAGCAGAATCAAGAAAGGAAATTGTGCTAGCTGCTGTGCAGCTTAAGGCCAAGGAAAAATTGGCTAAGTCTATTTCTATGTGCACAAAATCATGTCCCAAGAGTATGTGCAACATTTGGCTCGTGCAACACACATATGCAATACAGACTTGGAGCCAAAGAAAAGGAGGGGACTGCAAAACACTCTTGTTGAAAGAGAATCAAAAAGTACAAAAGTCTATTTTGCCAAAAATGTCAAGAAAGAGAATAACCTGATCTTTAACCGTTCATACTGCATATCTCTCACCTGTGATCGACGGCGGCCCTGCCCTTGCACAGTCACATCCCCCTTGACCTTATCTACAATATTGCTGTGGGATCAAAGGTCAAAAAGACCGCGCTCGAGGACTTATATGCAGATGATACAGAACCAGACAGTTTGCTGGTATAGTTACTGTTTTATCCTCAAATGGCTGCACAACTCTCACATGGGTGCAAGGATGAATATGAACTTTTGCCAAAAGTTAACCCACGAGCTCAGGATCATATCTCCTTCACACTGTATGTGCACCTGAACCCGGCAAGACCCATTTTGGGGACTAAATGCAAAGAGATACAAAACTGTATCTGCAAATACAGTTCTGTCTTCGTTCAAAAAAATCCTATCTCGCATTTGGCTTGAAGGGCAAGGCTGAGATTTGGTATGTAAAAAAAACCCTAGACTTGAGAAACACCCCTCATTCACATTCGATCTCCAAAGGAGGCCGCCAGGAGGAGAAGTGGAGGGAACCAGATCCAGCTGCTGAGATTCAATCCTTGCTGCATTCTGCCATAGATCCAAGCTGTTGCTGTGTTTTTATGTTTGCTCTGGCTCATTCCTTGAGCATGAACTAATTTTGTAGACTTGGGGCTCGGTTGAGCCGAGCCTAAATAATGTTTAATCGTTTTTAATGCATCTTTGGTTCAGTTTTTGCGTAAGCCTATTCTGTTTCATGCTGTTCTTAACTGTTTGATTGATTCGGCCGGATTACTTGATCACATTTAAGTGGTTTATGTTCACTACAACCATATAGGCTCATAAACTCTACAAGAGCATGATTCACACTATCGTCCTTGGGGTATTACCCCTAACTTGCAGTGCCGTATCTAAGGAACAGGACAACTGATATTCTCCAATTGGTCGTCCTTGGGGTATTACTCGTAACTTGTCTCTAAGTTGGATGAAATGATCCATATCTCTTAAAACAGGATGGATCATGATAGGTTCTATTGATTTAAGCATAAGCAAAATAGTAATTAAAGAGAATTTAGGACAAAAACAATGTTTAGGCAAGGCAACAGACTGAAGCCTTGAGTTACCTCTCCATTCTGTGATTTATCTCCTTGTGTGTTGTGAATCTGGATTAGTTGTCTTCATAGAAATTAATCTACACTTCCTTATCTTTATGTAGAATTTTAGTTTGCTTAAGTTTGATTAGTAGATTAAAAGTTATGCACTCTGGAATTTTAGGTTACTTTGATAGCTGCTGATATAAATTGCATGAGATGAATCCCTCCTTGTGGATCTGACCCTTGCTTCACTGCAATATATTTCAACTTGACCATGTGCACTTGCATGTTTTGGTGATCAAGCCTAAACGCTTCCGTTAGATTTTGTCAATCAGGTTTATGGTTCTGCCCATTTCCCCCATCCTGCAGAACCCATCGACCAACGTGTTGCATGTCGGTCAACGTTTTTTGCATTCTGTCACACCATTATGTTCAGGAATATAAGGACAAGTAGTTTGATGTATTAACCCCCGTTCAGAACAAAATTGTGACTTACGAGAGTTGACAAACTCCCCTCCATTATCTGATTGAAGAATTTTAATGGGCACCTCAAATTGAGTAGTAATTATACGATAAAACTCAATAAAATTTTCAAACACATCAACTTTATTCTTCAAAGAATAGATCCAACTCATACGCGTACAATCATCAATAAACAACACGAAATATCTCAATCCACTGCCCCCAACAACTGGGGTAAGCCCCCAAACATCAGAATGAATAATCGAGTAAGTTTTTTCAGTACGAGATAAACTAGGGACAAAAGAGGCTCAATGAGCTTTAGCACGAAGACGTGACTCACACGAAATAGGAAAGCCAGATAAATGAGGAAATAATTTCTTAAGATAGTTATTGGAAGGGTGACCTAAACGTTGGTGCCACAACCAACTTTTCTACGACATAAAACTACAAACTGCTATGAATTTTGATGTGGAGACAACTTTATCGACATAGTATAATCCAACCCGTTCAGTGCTACGCCCAAGTATCTCCTTCGTTCGAATATCCTGCAACATACAGAAAGAGGAATACATGAGTACGACACAATTTAATTCTTTCATCACATGACTAATGGAGAGCAACTTACGAGATAAATCAGTAACATATAAACAATTGGATAATTTGAGATTTGGAGTTATCTCAATTATCCCAGCACCCTCCACAGATATTGTTCTCCATTAGCCGTCTGGATACTTTTTTGCGGTGATCCTTTCTCCCATACAAATCATTAATATCATATGTCACCGTATCTTTAGCACCACAATCAAAGATCCACTTTTTTTTCCTAGCTTTATAAGGACATGAATTATGGCCCTCACATCGGAATCATCAATATTCCTAAAACACCCCTCCGAAAAATATCTTGATGCAATAGGAATAGAGGGACAAGGGGTAATTTTGCCCCCTTACCTTTATACTTGTTGAACTCATGCGGTGTGACTCATGGCCGCGATTCCAATACCGTGGCTCTTCATGCCTCTACCATTTTGTCCATCTCCATCCCAATTGACTCTGCTCCCGGTGTAATCAGCCATACCTCCACCTGGAATTGCTTGCTGGTGCGTGGTCGCCTCCCGACGCCCAGTGCAGCAAATCCATGCTCCTCCTCCTGGTCGACACCTTCTCCAACAGCTACTGTTCCCTGGAATTGGTCACCCCCGTACCTCCTATTCGCCAGGTGTTTGTCCGGATAGCCCACCAAATGGTAACACTCCTTGATATGCCCTAACATTCCACAATTGTTGCATTTTTTTGAGTGACGAGCTGGGGACTGAAATTGTCCTATCTAACCGACAACCACTGTAGTATTGGGTTGATTCAGGGCGTTGAGTTTGGTAGGGTTAGCTCTGGGGCATTGGTTTGGAGTTTCCGGGTAGGGCTCCACCCAACCCGCTGAAATTCGCCCCACCTAAGTCTGAAATGGGCCCATGGAGCACGTTCTCTAAGTGGGCCACAGTTATTAGGCCGCCACATGATGATTGGGTCGTGGTTTGGGCCTTCTGAATAGAAAGATCTGAGCCCAGACCCATAGTCTAATGGCCTATCTCAACAGATGTCGCTATCGGGCCAAGGATTTCTCGGTGAGAAGCCTCGAACAAGATTGTTGCATATGCTTAGTCAACCCCTGGCAAGGGGTTTTCCTTCAGGATATCCCAGATAATTGGATTGAAAATTTTGTCCAAGCCTGATAGAAAAGTGAACAATCGATCCTCTGATTGCATTCGATTATATTCCACATTGTCATCCTCATGTTTCATCGGGTTAGGTCTCCTCCGGCCTATTTCCATCCACAGGTTGTTGGATAAGCTGTGGTTTTCTTTGATACTAATATGATTTTGGACCAATCTACTCGCCTTGTCTTCAAATTGAAGATTTGAAGGCTATCTTTTCCTACCTTAAACGTTTTCTTTAGCATCCTCCATAAGAGTTCAGATGTGGGAAAGCAAATGTACTACAAAACAAAACTGCAATCCACATTGTTTATGAGCCATGAGAACACATGCAAATCTTTCTTCCTCCATGCTTTGTATGTTGGATCAGTTTCAGCTGGCGGTTTTTCTGTATTGCAAACTCCAGTAGTTGAGCCCAAAGGGCATAATTGTTGTTGTCCAGTTTGACTTCAATATTTACATCAGGCTGATTACCATCCGAAGATGATGCCCCGGATTGTTGTTCCATAATTATTACTAACTGTTGTGAGAGAGCCTTGGTGGCTTCTATGAATGCTTCTGCCTTTTCCATACTCAACGGTCGGAATGTCCGCCAGAGAATTTACATGGTAGATGCCGAAAGCTTTAGGGATAAAAACCCTAGCTCTGATACCATATTGAAGAATTGAGAGTTTGAGATAACTTGTAGATAAATGTATTGTATTTTTTTTACTTTAATGTACATCTTGCTTTACAATATATATAGAAGAAAAACAGACTGGGATTGGAGTAAGGATTTGACACCAAATACTTACCATATCAATAAGTTGGCTAATAATAAATGTAGGGTGACGCTTTCCATATCAATAAGTTTGGTGACATTTATTTTTGGTTGTTGTTTACATTTATGGTGGCCAACAATCCGATCAAGATTACCATTTCTAGAAAAGAATCATATAACTGAATTGTAACGAACAAAATTTGGAAGAACACCACGCTGCAACATTTCATTATAAATACCCTCGCATTCTACGATATCATTGTTCTTGGAACATTCAACAAGCAATGTGTAATGTGTTGTTTGTAAGTCGAAGCATCCGGGCAGAGCCCTTTGTAAGGTGAATGTCTTGGAAAGACAATGATCTTTGTCCCATACCAAAAAGAGACAAGAAGCTTGATGGGTTTAAATACATTTACCCTCAAATTGGTTATGTAGAGTTGGTGAGGAGATGAGCTCGGACCACATGCAAGCGTGCCGCCGTCCGGCCGGCCCTGTTCGATCCATGCACGTGCCCGTCGTGCCCTGTTCAGTCCATGTGCGCGCCCGCCATGTTCGGTCCGGTCGTCGCACGTGTGTGCATGCCCGTGGGCCTGGGCAGCTGCCTCTCTTCTTGTGGACCATCCTATCTTTTGGGGTCATGGAAAATTTATTTTCTGCTGAAATAAGTTTTTGGTCATCTCTTTAACTTGTGAAGAACGAAAGTTTTTGGTCATCTCTTTAGCCTCTACACGAAAATATTCTTCTCCTTTGCAAATTCTGTTCGAGCAAGGGTTGGTGTCTTCTCCACCTTCCGGCCACGAGTGCATGTGTTCAGGAGTTGCTGTGTGAACCTTCAGAAGCGACCGACATTTAGACAATTAGCACCACGATCATGCCAAAATAGCTTTCAAGGTAGTGGTGACGGCCACAGCAGAGCGCTGAAAGGAAATTCAATAAGTTCTTATTTTTTGATAAATTGCAGTATATTTCCAACAATTTGAAAAGTGAATTACATATTGCAATTTATCATGGCTTCTAGTTCTCGTTAGTTCCTGATATGTCGAAATTAGAACCTTTGGATGGTAGTAATTTTAAGCGCTGGTCTAAAAAATCATTGATATTCTTTGAAGCCCTAGATCTCAATCATGTGTTAACGGCTCTTGCGGTGCTTGCTATTATGGGTCCCCAAAATGAGATCGAGATTGGTCAAAATGGCAAAGTTACGAGGAAGTTCAAAAAGGACAAATAGACTTTTCCTGGCCATCTCCTCAATCATATGGGCAAAAATTCGTTTGATCTCGTCATGCATGAATTAGCAAAAATCATCTGGGATGCCCTAGAGAAGAAATATGGTGCTTCTGATGCAGGGAAGATAAAAATATGTTGTCGGAAATGGCTCGCTTATAGGATAGATGAAAACAAGCCTATTAAGGATCAAGTTCATATCTATGAGAACCTGTATGCTGATGTTCTTAACGAAGGGATGAAGATATGTAAGGTCTTTCAAGCTAAAGTCCTTGAATGATTTCCACCATCTTGGGCTGACAACAAAAATTATCTGAAACACAAGAAGAGGGGTTTGACCTTGCAAAAACTTATCAGTCACATGAGGACCGAAGAGGTCAATCGCCTAAAGGATAAAAGTGATTCTGTTTCTGCTGATTTTTCTAATGTTCACCTTATTAAAACAGATTGCCCTTACACGAAGTTTCAAGATACAGGAGGCAATAAGAAATTGATCGGTTCAAACAACAAAGGAAGATGTCAAGATTCCAAAGAACTGATTCTAAACTAATCTGCTTTTTCTGCAATGCACTTGGACATAGGGCCTACAACTGCTCGAAGCGCAAACTCACCCTAAAGAAGAGGAATCATACTGGTGTTGTTCAAGCCAATCTCATTGACGATGATGATGAGGACGATGACCCAATTATGGCGATGATAAGCTAAGTCAACCTAATCGAGAACAAGTTTGACAGGATTGTGGACACTGGAGAAAATAGGCACTTTTGCACCAACAGAGAGCTTTTTCATGAGTTTGAAGAAGTAAAGGAAGGTCAACCATGCTATATGGGAAACTCGAGTACATCTGGTGTTCTTGGGAAGGGAAAAGTCGTGTTAAAGCTTACATCAGCGAAGACACTTGCTCTAACTAAAGTACTGTATGTTCCATCTCTGCGTCGTAACATAATCTCTGGAGGTCTCCTTAAAAGGCTGGAGTTAGACAAGTGATTGAAGCTGACAAGTTAGTTTTATCTCGCAATGACTATTGGAAAGGGCTATCTGAGTCAATGACTATTTGTTTTGAATGTGCTTTCTGGTGAGACTAATAAAATATCTACTTCTGCTTACCTGATTGAGTCTGTTGATATTTAGCATGGTCGGCTAGGACATGTTAACGTGACCTCTATGATGAGACTAATGACTAAGTCTCTAATACCCTCAGTGGACACAACGGGATTTTCGAAATGTGTTATATATATTGAAGCAAAGCATCACAAAAAGGCGTTCAAAGTAGTCATCGAGAGACAAACTGAACTCCTTAGTCTTATACACTATGATCTCGTGGATTTCAAGAATACTAGTAGTAAAAATGGTCATCACTATTATGTGACCTTCATTGATGATTATTCCAGATATTGTAGAGTATATCTATTGAATACAAAAGATGAAGCTAAGGATGCCTTTATGAGGTTTAAGGGTAAAATAGAAAATCAATTGGATAGGAAGATTATAAGATTGAATCTGATAGATGTGGTGGATATGGATCAATCCCCTTAAAGGAATTCTGTGAGAAGAATGAGATAGTGCATGAAGTAAGTGCTCCGCACACGTCTCAATAGAATGGTGTAGCTGAAAGAAAGAATATGACTCTCAAGGATATGATGAATGCAATGCTTGAGTTCTGGGTTATTCGATAATATGTGGTGGAGGCGGTTCTTACAGCCTGCCATATACTAAATTGCGTACTTCACAAGAAGTTGGACAAGACTCCATATGAAATGTGAAAAGGATATCCACCAAATATGAGTTATTTTCGAGTTTGGGAGTGTTTGGCAAAAATGAATATTTCTGACATTATGAAGATCACTATTGGCCCGATATGAGTATCAATGATACTCAAATCAATACGTATATATTGGGTTCAGAGTATCAATGATACTCAAATCGATATTCACCTCTAATTTTAACCTAAACTCTAAACACATACCTATCAATATTTGTGTATGCTCATAATGTATAGGTACGTTTTGTGTCAAATTTAGGTACCTTATACAATTCCTCATAATTTTGGACCATACGTGTCAATCTATAATTGGCTGCGGACGTGGCTCGGCTGGGCCTGGCCCCCTGCCGAACCTGCGATTTCCTTTCCCGCAGTTCCTTAACGACGATTCAGATACTTGTACCTTAGACTAGGCCATTGAAAGTTTAGAATTCGGTCAAACGTACAATCGGGTAAAGCTATAGTTTCTAGGGGATTATATATCTATCTACAATAATAATCCCTGATTTTGTAGTGAAGATTTCGTGTCATTTCTGCTATACAAAATCTTGAAACCATCTAGCTGGTAGAATTGTAACAAGGTCATCGATCTGTTGACAAAAGAGAAGGTAGTTTCATTTTTCTGGTTTGAAGGTTTTGACCTAATTTTTCTTCTTCTTGATATTCATGTAAGTTTATGAGAATTTGATTCTCGGTTAGAACATTGGTAGGCATAATGGAAGCTTGGTTCAGTTAGAGAAGAAGTTAGTTATCCGAACATAGTGGTTTGATAATTTGATATGCATCTGGGGAATGGGTCTTTTAATCCTTGGATGCATTTGATCTATTTTGACTCTAGATTTAAAAAAAAAAGTACTCATTTAGATCACGTGAGAGATTGAATTTAGTTTTTCTGCATCTTGCTACTGATTGTATGTTTCATTCCGTAGAGAATTGAGAAGCAGTATCACTTTTATTACTCTTGAGATATTCTCATCTTGTGAATGATCTAAGAGGAATCGAAATTTGGCGTGCTTGTTAACTTCTGTGGTTAGCATGTTTATTTCGTTTGCCGTTGCTATAGGTTTTTGACAAAATCAGGGCAGTGCAGGACCTTCGAATTCTTACAATGAAGAATCATGAGCGTCTTGCTAATTTGGCCCTAGCAGGTATGCTCATTCCAGTATTAGTTAGTCCATTTGGATTCAAGATTGTGAAGTTTCTCTTTACGTTGCTTTCGCACTATTTAGTGTTCTCATTGGACAGGGCATATTGCAATTTTTTTTTTCTGTTGCGTTGCATTGAGTTTTGTAGCCTCCATTTGCATATGCGAAATTGAAATAACTACCTGTCTGTTTTCCTAATAGGTATAGCAAGTTTTAATTATCCTGTTGCCTTAATTCAAGCTTGAGACAACTACCATGCCATTAATATTGTGTTTATGCACACGAGGATGGTGTATAATTATTTCTCTTGGATTGTGCCTCCTGTCCTAACCCTCCCACTTAGGCTCGCAGTGTATGGAAGATATGTAGGTTTTGTAGTAGTTATGAGTTTTTACTCTGTAGCATTATATCGTCATGCTTTGAGATTGTCTGCAGGTTTGACCCTGGCCCCTCTTGTGGTGAAGGTGGATCCAAATATAAATGTCATTTTGACAGCATGCCTAACTGTCTACGTGGGTTGTTATCGTTCTGTAAAGTCAACTCC